>WAAB01003457.1:0-20844 GCA_013389865.1 Piaya cayana | reverse complement strand
GGTCTCTTCCAACCTGGTTATTCTATTATTCTATGATTCTATGAATTTTCTTGAGCTCGAAGGTCTTCGGGACATGATAATAGCTTTACAAGTGAACGTTAACTCACAAATGACTAGACAGAGACCTGTTTCTGGAGAACTGCTCACACTGCTCATCATCTCTTCCATCAAACCCACATACATAAAATCCATTACAAATCTAGAAGAACCCTCTTATCACTTTATAATGAATGAAGTCACACAGGTCAAACCTTGTTCTAAATTGCATTTAAATACCTTTTAGATTATAAAATTAAGAGAGAGATGAGCATCATCGTTATTATTAGATGTCATTCTCTGAAAAATGCTCAAGAAACATTGATTGTTCCTGGGAAGAAAGTTACTGTTACAAAGATATTACAATTACCAAGTACATTATAACATTTGAGTATGTATTTATCTTAATTGTGGTAAAATTTGATAGTATTCTGTTGGCTTCATAATTACAAGGAAAACTGGAAAATATAATACATGTTTTGGGGGACTGGGAATTTGATATGGTTTATAATCAACAACATTGTTCACAATAACAGATCTGAATGTACAGAAATTATTTCACATCGCAGCACTGATGCTAACACTTGCTTTTCCACTTGCTTTTCATTATCATTGCAAAGTAGCTTTCATAGACAGTGCTTATTTTAGTCATGGCAGAAACTAATGATTTTTTCAGACTTATGTCTGGGTTTTATTATACTCCTATACAATCTTTTATTATACTCCTACAAAATCTGGGTTTTATGTATTGTACTATCAAAGAGTGGGCTGAGGATGCCCTTACTTCCCTTTCAATCTTTTTTACAACTTTTTAATTCAGAAATTTAAACTTCTCTTTACCCATCATGAACTGCTAACCTCTGAGTCTCACCTTGCTTCTCCCTCTGGGACACTGTGAAAATTATTTGCACTATGGTGGCATCAAAAGCCTCCCTGCTCTAGTCCTGTTGTACTAAACAATGTAAAAATAAGGTTGTACATAGTCCCACTCTCAAGAGCCTGTAGCCTCATATGTTTACAGGGCAGATCTTAGTGAAGTAAAGAGACAGCAGAACTAATTCATTTAAAGCTAACATTCACATCTCTGCTCCATATTGGAGCATAAGCATGATCTAAGTTGATTAGACAAGAGAGATGGGAGGGAGTGCTAAATAAGTGATAGGAAAAGGGAAACTCATAATTCCTCCCTCCACATGGCTGACATGAGCCTGGTATTCACAGCAAGGGATCCAGCAGAGAAGACAAAACATTTTCTGTGAGCACCTGTCAGTCTGAACATCATTTTGCTCTTTCTGAAAAATTGTCCTTGGAAGAGATATCAGTGGCACTGGAGTGATTCAGAGATGGATTAACTAGTCAGCAGTGTCCCCAGCTCACTGCTTACAGACAGGGGTATAGCTGAGGAGAGGAAAGCAACCATATACTCTGCCCTACCAGTGAAATACAAGACTCACCAGTTGTTTCTTCTGTTGAAAACTGCCAAATATCAAATAAACATGCACAAACCTACTTGTCAATTTGTACAAGCTTTCTGGTGAAAAATGTAACAAATGGGCAGTCAGGTGGAGAAGGACATAAACGTACATAGAGCAATCCCATAAGAAGCTAGACACTAACTTCCACTGCTCATGTCTGTGATCTACACGTGAACACTAAGGTTGCACTGATACCTGTGAGAATTATGCATGTCTTACTATAGGCTAAGGTAAAGTGACAACTCAGACAACATTGCAGATGACCATTAAATTCAGGTTCTGTAAAACAATTAGCATCTACATACTTTAAGACCATACCACAAACAGCTTAATAGAAAATTATAACATGATTTTTCATAGCATAAGGTATAGCTTATTTCTCATTAGCTACTCAAGTTCAGTTGTGATACTGTAAAACTAAATGCACTTTCATCAATCATTTGATTTTTCTGACATGTGGCATATCTATTCAATGGTATTGGCTGGTCTGTTTTTAAATAAGATTCTGCTTTCCAGAATACCAGAATGACTGTATTTAGACATCTTTAAATAATAGAGTGACAGCAATTTCAATCAAAAATGAGAAAAAAATGCTTTCTTTACAATGAATAGCAGCAACTGATACAAGTTAGAAATGAGGAAGGCAAAGTATTGGAATACTTTGGTCTCATTGAAGTTTGTGGTGCTGTGGAAGAATTATATGGGCCTAGTATGTAAGCTAATACTGCAGTAGATCACCATTGCCATCTCCTGGTAAACAAACCATATAACCGTATTCTGGAGCTTTTTCTAAACAGTCAAATATTGTACAGCTGTAGAGAGATTACACCATAAATAGGCAATAAAGGATTTAGGGTATTTATTGTGAGACTATCATTGCATTTTTATTCTTTGCTCACATAAGACCTTTATAAAGAACTGCATTACACTTGATAAATAGTGGTATTTGTTCCAATGCACTCTTTATGCTGAAACGTAGTAATGCTAGTTATGACTCTGTAAATTAAGATGAGACGATGGGTATTGTGATTGAAACAAATACCAGGGCTGCTTAAGAAAAACTCACCGTAACCAAAACAAATATACACTCAGACAGAGGGCATTAATTTCACTGTATTGTGATGTGACTGTGCTATAGTAGTCAGCCAAAATACTATCAAGCAGCATTAAACCACATTCTGAAGAAACAGTAGGGATAACAGCAGTGACAACAATAAGCTGTCATTTTGCAGTCTGGTATTTTTTAATCCTTTTCTTTTCGTGCCATTTTCATTGTCCTTGCCATTGTCATTTCCCATTCTACTTCTTTCTGCTCATCTACACTCTCTTTTTGTCTTTGGGCAGCTACCTGAAGCCTCCTCATAAACAATAAAAGTCCTCTCCTGCACAGAGGGGCAAGGAGTGGACTCACCCTGACACAAGCACAAACTCCTCCTTCCCCAGCAGAACCACCTGCATGTCGTGCCAATACCTGAAAATACCCACCTTGCCCTGCAATCTCACAGTCATGTGAGGAAAGAGAATGAGATGTTTCTACAACTCATTATCCTTCTGACCAGAGTGCAGCATTCAATGTGATGTTGAGCCTTGATAAATTATCCTTTCCATCAAATCAGTAAACAGAGAGAAATGCTGTCTAACTGGCAATAAATGTCAGAGAAGTTCAGCAAGGAGTGACAGAGTAGTCGAAAGCTTGTGCCTTGCTTTTTTTATGTATTGCTTTTGCAATCCTTCTCTCCACAGCAGAGAAAGTGAGTTCTTTCACTTGCAGCTGTGTTTCTACAGTCAGTACTG
Organism: Piaya cayana; assembly: GCA_013389865.1. Taxonomy (NCBI): domain Eukaryota; kingdom Metazoa; phylum Chordata; class Aves; order Cuculiformes; family Coccyzidae; genus Piaya; species Piaya cayana. The sequence goes on along the minus strand of WAAB01003457.1, from coordinate 17,539 downwards.
CCAATTAGTATAACAGGGTACAAACCCTTTAACAAGTTTTTGCTTTTTTCACCTGGAAGCAGAAGAAATGTTTGTAATATTCTGGAATAAACTAGGGTTGAAGGATTTCTGATAACACTGAAGCCAGAGCATGAAGAGCATGACTTCAGAGGGACCTTCATGATGGTGACAATTCAGTTTGTTTCCTCCAGCTCACAAGCCACATATCCAAGACGGCAGTGGATGGGGTCAATCACAAACACCAGAAAAGAAGATGATAAACAAGGGCAAGTACAATGCCATCTTAGAGTTGCCATAGTGACAGACAGAGTGAACATTAAATGAAGTTCAGAAAGAGCTACAAAAAGTTACCAGCAGTAGATATCTGGAGGGAAAGGAGAGCTTTGAACAGGAGTCAGACAGCATCTTGAAAGACTAAGGAGAACACCTTTTTTTCTCATCAACCTAGTACTCTCACAAGGGGACACAGATTTGCTCTTGGGCTCACAAAGGCATTTAGAAACAACAGTCTATGACAGATTACACTTAATGATCATAATAGCTATTAAGGCCAAAAGGGACTGGAAAACACAAGCTTAATTATTAGACTATCCCATGGGATTTGGAATCAACACACAATGCTAATGGTATCTCCAGTCATTGTTATTACATTACGCTTAGAAACTTTTCCCTGAAGCAACAATGTAATTACAAATTTATTACTTTATTTGTATTTGCTTTAGCTGTTCTCCACTCTTTAAAAATATGCATACTTCTATGAAAAAGAATTATGAAACAAAGATATCTCAGTGAGGAAACTGGGAAAAATGTCTGAGCTTTAACAACAGAGGGATAGAACTTGTAGTTTTCTTTTGGACATTACAAGGAGAAATATAAATGCCTGTATAAGGGAAAAGGTGAAGTCAGATGAAAATTAGAAATGAAAGGAAACTTAGCCTTAAAACAAGCTAGAATAAAAATGGGCCACGTCCTTGATAAGGGAGCATGTTTCCACAAAAGACAAACAGAATGTGCTTCTGTTGACCCCCATGCCTTTGCAGGATCAAAAGATCGAAGTTGGAATGCAGGGTAAGTCTCATCCTACATGAGTGCTTTGGCCCCTAAAGTTGCTCTAAAATGTTTGTCAGATCTGTTTTCAACCTGCAGCAAGTTCAACAAGACTATTCATAGCAATGGGCACATAATAATAGTAGTTAAGTACTAAATGATTTAAGGCAGTGAAATGCAAAATGAGTTACATAAACAGTAGTCACAAGCACTGGGTTTTGTAGCTGCAATGCAATAGGTGTGTGGTCTTCCAAGCCATAGAGCTAGGTATCACTTCATACACAATGTCCATATTCACTTTTTATTCAGTTCCTTTCTAGAGAAGAATTGTTTTACAATATCAAACCAGGCACCGATGCACATTCTGGATAGTACTATCGAGGGTTGGTAAACTTAAGATGCAAAAAATAAAGTTTCAAAGATACTGAGCATCAAACCCATGCAGGACAACTGTAACAACTGTTGCAGTTAATTGCTGCTGGTGCATGTTCATAAGCACTTGTACTGATCCCTGCCTAGATGATGGCACCTGCATAGATGAATAATGCTTGTCTGTTATTTGCACATGTTGGCATCAGTACAAGGGTATCAGCTTAAGTCAGGTTCAAGTTGCTATCATTTTAAACTCTTTCAGCGCTAAATTTCCTGTCAAAGAAGAAATAAATTTTGACTCTTCTCTTACACTTAAGTTGGCTGCTTCCTTATGGAGAAACAGTCTGATTTGGCATGCTGGAGTCATTAACCACAGATTGACTGTCATCAGTTCCTACAAATCATTCAGCTATAAAACTGAAAATGTGAGAATTTTCAGAGGCATTAATTTTGCAGTGGCATGAGAAGAAATGTGGGTAACCTGAAACCTTTTGGGAGTATACATACATGAATACATACATACATATACAAGAAATCATGAGAGACAGAACGCGATCGCCTTAGTCTATGCTAGTAACCACATTATCTTTTCAAGGCTACGCATGCATCAAGAGAGAAACTCTCTGATCTTTTCTTAATGGTTTTAAGTTCTAAAAATCAGGAGGTGGAAAATAACCATAAGCAGGTTCTTTGCACCACATAAGTGAGAGCTGCAAGACTTATCTACCACTTTCCCTTGAGACTGCATTTTCAGTAATTGTGCTTAAAATATATTCCTTAAAGAAAAGAAGGAAGTAGTAAAGGAAGACAGGCATAAACCAGTATTTTGAAGACTTAATGAAGCACAGGTAATTTCTTACTCTCTGTCTTACCTTCCTATGTCACATTTTTGGGAATGGTGAGTTTACTATTACACACTGTGCGTTTTCCTTAGCATGAGTGAGTGGAAAGACAAAGATTCAAGCTTTTACATTCTAAAAGAAGGATGTTTTAATACAATCTTTGGGACAGATAATTCAGAGGTACATTCAAGAAGTGCAGAAAAATGTATCTTCATAGAATTGACTGTGCTATCTAACAAGAGCAATATAGTAGGATTATAGTCTATGGCTTACAAGAGTATTGATCTGTGTGTACTCCTCAGTGGTGTTACATTCATTTTACCATTGATCTCCATTTCATTATGCCACTGCATCATGCACTCTCAGTGTCATCTTAGTGCCCCTCTAAAGTCTTAGTGTCTACTATTGCTGTCAAGATGTACAGATGCATTGTGCAGCTGGCAATTCAAAACATCATTTTCAAAGCTCATTTATTCGCATGTGCACTCTACCCTTTTAAAATAATACCAAGGACCTACCACACCATAACCCTCCAAAGCAAGGTAAGCATAGAGTGAAGAAGACACTGACAAGTGCTTTTTTTTTCAAATAATCTTTCACTGTGCTCATTGTTTGTGTTACCTTTCAAAGAAGCTTGAAAATACCATTTCTTTTCTTCACAGCTTCTTTCTATTCCATTTGGAAAACATTGATTTTGCTTCCCCCTGTGATTCTTATGCAGCACAAGTAAACATGGCTCTGTTTAATATATGTCCAAGTCTGTGCAATGCCATCAAATTCAGTATAGCTCTGGGAGAGAAACTGGTCCCTTTGTTGGCTTCTAGCATTGCTGCAACATAATGCAAAATATCACTGTTCCTGCATGTCCAGAGAGGTTACTGGTTTGGTTAATTTGCTTATGCATGCTTTATTCTTCAAAGCACATGACTGGGCACCACAGCTTCATAAATTCTGGTGTCAGTTTTAATAACACGCTCTTGTTCAGTTGCAATACATTTGCAAAGATACAAGGATACATGGATCAAAAGCTAATTGCACAAAACATTGTGCAAATATAAGAGTAGAAAGATAGTCTTTTTACCTATTGAGTCAGCAAAATAACACACATGATCCTGGACATATCACCTAAACCTCTACTCTAAGTTTGTTTGCTGTCCTACTGGTGTAGGTTAGAGATGAACCTGTTATCTTCAGGCTGGTAAATATGAGAATAAAAACCTTAAAAAACATACTACAGATCCCTGCAGGGATCATCTCCTTCCCTGCAGAGTGTGTCTTCAAGAGCATATGTTGTCTTGCTAGTTCCCACCATATTCCATAATTCTGGGCAAAAGATATCTGATCTTGCAGGTACCTAATTATGTCAACCAGGGAGCTAATGCAGGACATGTCAACATCTGTACCTTGGCTAATCCACTATAACCACCCTCGATGTCACTGTGTGATGTATTTCTGTGTCCCATCTTTCACATCTTTGACATAGGTATAATATTTATCTATCTGAGTAGAGAAAAATGCTTTGTTTTACTCTCACACAAATGTTGCAAAAGATGTGAACAAACTGGAAAAAGCATCTATTATTTTAATCTTTGTCATTAATCAAGGTTTTTTTCACTATAATTTCCCCTTTTTCTGCCTTCACACAGGTCTTGATTTTTCTTGTCAGTGTTTCACTGTCAACCTATGTTCCTGTAGCCATTTTCCTACTTTAAAACAGCAAAGTTATGTTTTATTGCTAGCAATCCAACACTCAGCACTTCAGCTACTGCACTACAGACCCTGATCCAGTGTTTAGAAATGGGAATCATTCCAGGGACATCCATAGGCACTGGCACTGGATCAGACACTACATGCAAGGACAGATTTCTCATATCCTTAGGTTAACTTCTGAAAGAAAAAGGGTCTATCCAGTGGGAGATTTACAAAGCTAATATTTTATGCATTGAGATCCCAAGTGTTGCTAGATGATTTTAAGAATCACAGCAGACAGAACCATTCCATATAATGAGATAGTTCTTTAAACTGTTACCTTACTTACCACTGAAGCAACTAATCAGGACAAAACTAGCACCAACAAAATGCTGCTTATGCACTGCTGTATCACAATGTACGTACCGCTGCTCACATCCCAAAGTCCTTGTCTTACAAAGATTAGATCTCAAAACCCAGAGTGCTTTTACGTGCTTGCACTGCCCTTTTTTAATTGCATACAATAAGAGCTGGCAGGCTACCACTCAGGGAGACATCACTTTCACAGAAATTGCATATAAAAGATTCAGCAGCTGTGTAAATATAAATGTAATTTCTAGAAAGGAATCCATCTTTTAAAATTACGGACATGTAACACTGTTCATAAGTTATGTTATCCACAATAAAATACTACTATTTACTAAATACAAGTAATAGTTAGAAAATACTAAACAGTTACTACTATGGCCATGTCCAGAGAAAATGTGGTCCTGAGGAAAAGAAAACATGCTGCCTGGTTACAAAACCACTACTTGTTAACACACATTCAAGAAGATACATTCAATATTTTCTTATTTATTTTGGAAATACTTGCAAGACTATCCCACACAGGGATTGGGCCTTGTTCTAGCTAGTGTGCTCAGTATTCAGATACAGAAGCTGTGAGTGACACCTTGTGCCAATCAATTTACTCATCTTTCCTCAATAGGAGAACATTCTTTTCCCTATGTTGTGTCACTAAAATGATGTAATTGAGGAGGATGAGGAGGAGAAAGAGGATTTCATTTCACAAATGATTCAGTTACAGCCAGTCTTTTCCCACTATCTGACAATCAAGAAAGGTACAATTATCTAAAGTAAAAAAATGCAATATAAACAGAAATAATATTTTACCACAGAGTTTAAACACAGAATTTCAAGGGATCATTCCTCAATGCTTTTATGCTACAGGTAATCTCTGAAAATCAGTAGAGTTATGCTGTTGAAAAATGTATATGTTGGTAATATAAATAGATATTTAAAATACATTTCTAAACAGAGAAATTGCATAGCCAAGGGTCTAAGCAGCAGTGTAGTGTGTAAACAGGTCCTTCCAGTCCCACTGCACTTTGAAAGTTTTAAGAAGTTTTGCTGAGAAATGTAAATACCACTTTTTCCTCAGCCTGCAGCTTGGTTTTGTTTGTGTTTCTAAACTTTTCAACTCTCCGTTCAATTTATAGTCTTCCTTCATTTTTTATTTTACTACCACTTGTCATACAACTTTATCCAGGGGTATTTTATTTTGCCCTGACTCTGCTATTCTCTTTCAGTTTTGTTACAGTTAACTCGGTTTTTACTTTCATAGCCCTCAGAACTGTGACACCAAAGTGACTTTCAGAAAGTAATTTATTAGCAGCTATAATACTAACAGCTTTTGTTCAAGAATGACTAATTGTAGAGCATTGTCTTGGTGGACACGGTGATCTGCTGCACATTCAGAATCAGTGGCTTGCGTGGTGAAATCTCAACCTTGTGTTTGGATATGTGACACTCTATTGTAACAGATATTCAAATAACATCAGTTTACAAATTTCCTAATCTTCTACTCTAGCACTTGGTCAGATAAGTTCCTGACAGAAGGAAGGTACATGCAGATGAAAGGAGGAGAGAAATGGGAGTTGTAAAGGGAGATGAAGAATTAACTATGAAGTGAATCTCTCAGCATTTCCTAAGTGCCCTCATTCAAAAGCATCATTACTAGCAGCTGCTCTGCACTCCACCCTGTCCCAGGCTGCTAAGCCTCAGCCAGATGCCACTATTGTAAGTCCAAGTATTTTAGTTAGTTCAAAGTGTTTTGAGTTGCAGGAGATCATACTACGTCCATTAGGTATGAAAAGGTTCTTCTATAGATGAAAGCTCAGATGTACTCAGATGACCCCAACAGACAAACAGAGCTGCAGAGGAATGAGGAATAATGCCAGTATTGCCAGAAGCAAAGGCAAAGTTCTATCCCATTCCCAACAAAATCAGAAATCTGATCTTCCCTAACTTTGTTGGGTATATGGGCTGTAGTGGGTCTAGCTTATTTTTCCTGGTAACTAAAGTCATAACTAAGGAAGTATTCCATCTCATTTCTTTACGTAAACAGAGATATAAAAGGAGAGCTCAAAAATCGGGAGGGCAGTCTCACTTCCGGGAGGGGTGGCAGAGATTTTTCTGCTGCTGCACTGTCATTTTGAGTGGACCGAAACACAGACCTGCTGATTAAGGGGGAAGTGAGAACTTGTTGTTTTACTCTTCTTTTGTCCTATATATATATGTGGTCATATATAAACTGTTTTAGTCTTGCTAGAATTTGGGCTCTTGGGGTTTTTTTTTTCCTTTCTTTTTCCCCTCTCTTCTTTCCTTTCCCCCACTTCTCTCCCCATGGTCGGGAGGGGTCCTGGGGCCTCTGTCCCGGGCCCTTTTTGAAATTGGCATTGGGCCAATTTCAACTGATCACAGGGTATAAACAAGAAGTCAAGTCAAATTATTGGAATTTCCTAGGTATAAGATCAATTACAGAAAGAAAACAGTGAAATTGCATGATAACTGTATCCTATCCCTTTGTTTATTGCTTTTCCTTTCCCTCTTGGAATGGAGGAGCAGATCTCAAAATTCACCTATGAGCTGAGGCAGCCCATCTGGGAGTCTGCACACCACACACCCACACATGGTGTATTCAGAGCGTCGGGTATTAAGAACAACTCTCACTTCCAGTGCTGCAGGAAGCAAAGCTGGTTTGGAGAAGGGATTAAGACCAAAGCAAGAACATCATTACAGCAGTGCCCACTGCTCCTGCTGTTTTTAATGCAGTGCTGGCATTTTCATTATAAGCTCATATCTCCAGGTTTTATAACTCAATCACAAAAAAATGCTGAGGGCTAAGTATTGGCAAGCAGCTCTACTTGCCAAAAAAATGAAGGATTTCCAGAGTGCAGAGAGAGAGAGGGAGTCTCAAAGTCTGCTTATTCCAGTGGGAAAGTGATTCCAACACAAACAGGGCTATACCAGCAATCAGCCTCTGCCAGAAACTTTGCATAACAAGCCAGAAGGCCCACAGCCACATACTAAAGCCACAGGCACTGTACATAGCTCCTCAGTTCAGAGACATTTCACTGCAATCCATAAGGCAAAATTAAAATGTCAGATTTCTCCCCAGACTTTGGACACAACACTTCCTTTCTGCCTTAGATCTATTTTGAAACACAGAAATAATATTATAACCCACTGATGCTACCCAGCATAAACCTCTAGCTGCTTGACACTGCTGCCTGAGTGGATGTGGATATTCAGCTCTAACATTCTGGTGCTGTGGAACACCCTTTGTATGAACCAGAAGCCAAAGTAGCAACCAGGCAAACCAACAAGGTCTCTGTCTGCAAGCTTTCCTGTGTCAGTTCTCTGCAATGCAGCCTGCCTTCATGGGTCACAGTGCAGATCTGGAATCTAGGATGCTGAATGTGAAAAGAAAGATGAAAAATGAGAAACATTATTAAAGGGCGATATGCCCTCCCATGGATAGATGGAACTTCATTAAAAGTTAGAGACAAATGGAATGGCTTCTACTTTTTTTCACAGGTTAGTAACTGAAAAATTAGACTGAAAATGTAGCCATTTATGTATGTTAACCATATCTATCTATGTAGCCACTATGACCTTACTTTGACCTTAACACTGTCCTGTGATGAAAATTGAAAAGTAAGGTCTAGGAGAACTAACAGAAAGACAGACCTAAAGAATACCATCCTCTCACAAGCATTCCCTCTCTGCTCTTACAGCCCAGTGACCTCATCTGCATGAATGTTTCTCAAAAAGTTAATGGTTTTATCACAGAACTATGTCGCAGTAGATGCACTATTTTATATGCTGATTTTAATGTAAAATTAGAATTCCTTGAAAAGAAAAGCAAAACAAGCATTTACTAATTAGAATATTATCTTGTAAAAAAAATGGAAGCTATAATTTCATTCTAGACTCTGCCTCTTTGAAGATCTAAGCGGCGCTTACATGTCTTTGTTGTGTGATGCAATGGTTACCATGGAAATTTTTTTTTTTTAAGTTTAGTGAAGACAATGCAGACAAAAACATAAATAGCCTGAGCCCCTGGCAGGGTAAATTGGACAATGGCATTCTAGAATAAATTTACATGGGTTTTTTATTGTAAGCAGATATCAAACACAAGTAATTCTTTGTGAGCAAAGATACTTCATTTTTCTTAAGATGGCAATTATAATTTTTAACTGCACTTGCTCCTGAATGATATTAAATTATATAGCCCTTTATGTGCTCAGGATCTATGGTTCCTTAAAGACAGTGATCCAAGCTGGTGGGTGTGGGAGAGTTTCCTGTAGTACTGCCTGGTTAAAAGTTTTCTTTCTTTTCTTTTAACTTTTGCAGGGGCACCATCAGAGAGATATATATCATAAGACTTCTTAACAGCTTAGCTAACAAATTCAGAAATATATCTTGGATTAACTAATGGAGTTGTAAGCCTGCAGAGATCTCATACATTATGCTAGCATGGAAGCCAGTAAATAAATACATATCTTGATTGGAAAAAGGAAGACAATATTTTTAAAGTTGAAATTTTTGTTTGCTGGAACCTTTTGGCTATATAAGATTGTTGCAAGAGACCTGACCAAAGCTCTGGGTAATAGAATATCCTGTCTCCAACAACAGGCAAAACAAGAAATCAGGAAAGAGTCTAAAACCAGAGCAGACTTTGATGAATACTTCACCCATGTGCTCACTCAGTCTTCAACCATTTGCAGTCCTCAAGCGTGTTGGGACAGACACAGTAGATTTATTTCCATGAGCTTGTCCTTGAAGTTCAGTAACCATTCAATTTCCACAGCATCCTGGGGCAAGAAGTCACAGTTAAACTACCAGATTGAGTTATATCAACAGTAGTCATCATGACATTTTAATGTTGCTTTGTTAATAGGCTAAATGTCTAATTTTACTAATGATTCTGTGAACGGAAGTAATGGGTGATACATGGTTAAAAACAGTTTTAAAATGCTTGAGCAAGATGAATGCAGGAAGTCAATGAAAGGGCATTTTTAGTATAGTGGTCTTTGGAGTTAATTCTCCAGGGTAACAGCTATTGCATCTTTCCAGCTAAGTTCTTAAAGAAATTAGCAAGACAGGCAAAAATAGCTATCAACAAAGTGAACAAGCTGAAGCTACTCTTTCTCTAGTGTTCTTGCTTTGTCATGGACAGAGATTATTATTTTGATTTCTGCAGTGAAACAATAGTGTCTTGTGTCTTTGTTTGCTTACTATTGGGCAAACATGGTTTCTCCACAATGATTTTAAACTCATTATCACAGATCTGGCAAAGCAATAAATGTTTAGCTAGCCATCAAAAGTGATAAAAGTCTCATTCCTGAAGGAATTTCTAATAATTCTGTCACACCAAGTCCTGCAAATATCTTTTGATCCAGTACAAATTACAGTAGCTATGTTGATAGAAGAAAACCATGCCAGTTGGTACCACTTGGAAATGTGACCCCTTCCAAATTCTCCCCCTTGCAATTAAGGGCATGTTTGTTAATTAATTTGAAAGTAAGCGATCTTTTAATATTACATAGTGGAATTTCTAGGCAAGCCATGTGAAATACTAGAATATAGTAATTTTTTTTGTACTCGTAAAGTCTTTGTCCCAGAGGAGCATGCAAGAGTACTTTTTGAGGAATTGAACCATCAAAGAAAATCTTACTATCCTGTATTTTATGAGCAGAATAACACATTCCTTCCAACTCTTCTTATTAATTATAAACAACAATGATCCTAAGATGTTCTGGTCATTCAAATTTATGATCAGAATAAAATTATTCTCAATTGAGAGAAAAAAAAATGCCTCTTCTCCAAAGCTACATAATAAGTAATAAGCATTCACTGGACCATAATTACATCTTTCTATTTCTCCTATGCTATTTCAGGTTTTAATTTTTTTTTTTAATATCAGGATTGTAATTAAGCCTTAATCTTCACAGCACTGAACTAAATTAAAAGATCTTTATAGTGTTGCTTTGGTAACTAGCAGAAGGGGTAAAATTACTTTATCTATTTGTTCACTATTTTGCAGCTGCAAACATGTCAGTTATGGTCTTTAATTTACTCATTTTCTCAGAAGAGAAAAAAAAAAGAAAATTAAGAAAGAGGCATGTGACATTGAAATCAGTTATTGCTGTTGGAACCGTCCTTTAGCAGAATCTCACTGTTCTCATCATGGACAAACATATAGTAGGGAACCCATCGTCTGAGAGATTAAATACAAGCTAATTAGGTGAGACACAAAACAGGCAGAGACAAGTGAAGCATCAGTATCCATCACAGAAATTCCCACCTTCCTACCCTTCTGTCTAGCCCCATCTATTTCCTTCAGCAATATGCAACACAATAGGTGTTAAACATAAAGTTTGTATGAGGCTCCTAAAGCTTCTTGCAGATAATTAACAGCAAATATTCTAAATGTACCTGCCATGTACCTGCCATGTCATTGTCCTATTTTATGTCCAGGTAAAATATTAAACAATAGAAGTTGTCCAAGAGTATCAGCTAAACAAAACTTGAAGTTATAATATTTTAACCGAAATACGCTGAAGACATGAAAACACTATCGACATTGAAAAGCTTGTACAACTTCAACTATGAATTGTGGAACGAGTGAGACAAAGAGGAAGGAAATTATTAGACCTTTCTTTTAATGGTAGGCTACCACTACCATAATTAAAACAACAGTAAGTTCTTGTCACCCTCAAACAAAAAAAAAATATTGCTTTTATATAATTTTATATAATTTTATATAATTATATAATTTCAGAGAGCTACATGTCTATTTTCTTGAGCCTTTCTCTGTTTGACTGAATTCACCCCATTTAATGACTGACACTTTCATTAAAAAGCTAGCCCACAGGGACTGGCTAGAGCAACCTGAAAATGCAGATTAACCTAATCTCCTACAAGCTCTTTGGGAACCACCCTAAAGACTGAGAGTAAGTGAAGAGCTATGGCATCCCACTGAAAGGCAGAAGCAGTGTGTATATCAGCATCTTCCAAAGGCACAGCAGGAATTTGCACATCTGTACAGATAAGCTTTTCCAGCTGTAGGACATAAACTAGCGCACACTCCTTCTCCCTCACTCTACTGCTAATGTAAAACCTTTCTAGGCAAAATCCTTTCCTCTAATACTCATTTGCTATGAATTGTATCTCTTGAACCTTACAGGTTTTTAGAAGGAATGGATTATATGCAAAGCAATATGGAAAACACTTGTGCCTGTGCAGCTGATTCCCAGTAGCTTCTGTTCTGCCTCTGGCTGTAATGCACAGCTTGCTTCATTTCCTTCTCAGAGAGGCAACTTCTTTGCAAAGAACACAATTATGAAGATATCTTTGAGTACAAAGGTTCACATTCCACAGAGATTCAGCAAAATCCCAAAGACAGAAAGGTTTCAGACTCAATTTGCCATTCAGCTGGACCCTTCACAAGCATTTTTCCAGTGCTCTCACTAAAGCAGCTACACCCTCAAGTACATCACCACAATTATCGGCTAAGTCAAATGTTCAAGGCTCTTTTTAAAAAAATAAATAAAGTTATGTGTAGCAAAATGGGTTTAAAATGTACAGCAGCCCACAACAGAGCTGTCCTACTGCTCTAATTGCAACTTGGTTTGAATTTTCAATTTATTTTCAATTTTCAGCTAAATAAATATGAAACATCAAAACCTATAAAACTAAGACACATCATAAAATGCTTCTAAGCTGTGGCAAAGTCAGTCTTCATCAAAGATCCATCTTCACAGAATCACAGAATTACTAGGTTGGAAAAGACCCACAGGATCATGACTCCAACCATTCCTATCAATCACTAAACCATGCCCCTCAGCACCTCCAGGGAAGGTGATTCAACTACCTCCCTGGGCAGCCTGTTCCAGTGCCCAATGACCCTTCCCAGGAAAAATTTTTTTTTATATCCAGTCTGAACCTCCCCTGGCAGAGCTTGAGGCCATTCCCTCTTGCCCTGTCCCCTGTCTCTTGGGAGAAGAGGCCAGCTCCCTCCTCTCTACAACCTCCTTTCAGGTAGTTGTAAAGAGCAATAAGGTCTCCCATCAGCCTCCTCTTCTCCAGGTTAAACAAAGAGTTCCCTCAGTTGTTCCTGGTAAGACTTGTTCTCCAGCCCCCTCATCAGCTTTGTTACTCTTCTCTGGACATGCTCCAGAGCCTCAACATCCTTCTTATGGTGAAGGGCTTACCTGAGAGAACCTAAATTTGAGATTGAACTAAGAATGACAGAACAAGCAGCACTGAAAAAATCTGGTTTTCAGTTGGTGATATTTCTGATTTTGATGCACAATAAAAATGTTTAAAGCTACAGCTCATTTAGAGACATGGGGAAAATGTCAGAGAATAGAAGATACAGAATTAAAAACCAAAGAACTCTCAACCATTGAATATAAAAAGGAGGAACAAAAAAAGACATTTTGCATTACCTTATTTATTATGTACTTGAAAAACCTTTTTGCTCAAGTCATGTGCATTAAATACTTTCAGTCTTTCTTCAATAATCCATAGAAAACCCAAATTCTTAAAGCAAGCTTAAATTTAGGCCTCATGACATAGTAATTAAATATGGAGTAGTTACAAAAAAGACATTCTATCATTCATTATGCAATAAGAGAACTTTTCCCTAAAGTATTTTACGCAGTATATCCTACTTAGAATCATTTAAACAGATGAGCTGTATTGATCTCACTAAGAACAGCCTGAACCTTTTCTTATGTAATGGCTTTTTTCCCCCAGGAATGTATGAATGTAAGGAATATTTAAGTAGTACTTAAGCAAAATAAAATTACTCTGTTCAACACACAAAATATTCCAGAAAACTGCCTTTCTCTGTAATTGTGCCATAGGCTGTTTGCTGATTGCTAATTGTTACCATCATTTGTATCACACAGGAAAAAGAGATACCTCTGTAAATATCCTGTAAGCACTTGAACAATGATCACAGTGCACCAGGGTAAAGCATCTGTCAAAAATCAGTCAGATCAATGGTGAGAGTGCAGTCAAGCTCTTTGTGTATACTTAACAAATATAATTATTTAAAATCTAAGGATGTTTCCATGTTATCTTTTTATTGTTTCTATTGTGTAAACAGACATTTAAAACTATGAAGCATAGATCCAGGCTACAGACTGAGGGCAATACGTTAACCTACAAGTAAAGTGCACCTAAGTAGTGTCTCGCAGGATTTAGCATAAGCTGTGAGTTGTTAAGAGCAACTGTGGCCACTACTGGATTCCACCTGTTCACCTTCTCTGACGGATGTTCAAGGCCCTTGAACCTCTAGTTAAATACCAGCTGCATCTTAGTGTGAGAAGAGACCACATTACCACGAAAGTACTTTCTGAAGAAAGGAATTGCCTGACCTGTCAGTGTGCTTGGAGGAATAATGTACCCCAGAGAACAACCTTGACATCCAGACCACTTCAAGCCAAGACCTCCCATATGCAAATGCACACCTATTGGTCTCAAGAGCAGATTGCCTTCACAGCGTCTGGTTCTTCCTGGCTTAAGAGCAAAAAATTCATTTGTTCATGCCAGTCATCGTCTGATGTGCATTTACTCAGTAGCAGAGCTAGATTATGGAGTCTGTCCTCATTAAGACTTATTCCTACCTCCATGCAGCAGCCTCATCATGCAATTCAGCCTCATCATTGCATTCATCATGCAATGAACTGTATCAGGAAGCAAATCTAGCTGAAAAATGACCAGAAGACCAAGTTCTCAGTGTACAGATTTTAAGCAGGATCCTCTCCCCACCCTGTTCACCAGCTGAAGAGAAGGAACTTCGTAGGCTCAGGATAGCTGGAAAGCCAAAGGCACAGCAACTAAAGGTTTAAGCACTGCCTCAGGTAAAGTAGCTCCCCAAATATTTATTTTGTAGCACCCTCCGAATAAACAGAATTGCTTATAAAAGACAGAAACTGACACTGCCATATATCTTGTATGTAGGAGAGTATCTCTTCTTTAATACACCCTAGTATCTTTGAGAATTTACTTGGAATTTAAAAACAGAAATTGCCCCTCTACCCCTCCCAGATTTCATATTAATATTTGACAGCTAGTGTATACAGGGAAAGGTTGGGGTTTCTTTAATGAATGTCACTTTTTTTTATATTACCCTTAAAACTTGCAAACCAGTATGCTTTGTCTCTAGTATTAGTCTTGCATACATGGTTACTTCTTTTTCAGTAATTAAAGAAAATTACCTTGCTTGTTGTATTGCTTCTCCTATGCTGAAATATTAGAAACTAAGAGGTAAAGACAGGAGAATCTCATTCCAAAGATGCGCTGGTTACTGGTTTATTACAAGTACTCCTAGACCAACCATAACCATTAAAAAACATTCTCTAAAAGAAATTGGGTAGAAATCTGGATAGTTTTTGGCTATTTGAAATCTCTCATGCTTTTGCTACATAATTGTCATCACATCATTTGTGCTTCTCTGAGCTTAGTTCCCATTTTCTTTTTCTATGATTTTTGTAACACATATTAGTTTATTTTTAGCTTCAATAAAGAAGTCTCTCTCAACATCATATTTTCATAATCTTTCTTTTTCCAGCTGCTACATTGCTAAGAAGATCATATTAGAAACTCATGCATAACAGTTTAGTCTCCTCGCAACCTCAGACAACTGCTCCGTGGCTGCGATACTTTGTTTAGTAAATTATAATGGGATTTTCTTGAGAAGTACATTTCTTCCTTGAGGTAATTGTCAGGAATGTAACATGGTCACCGAGCTCTCCCTTATAGTTAAAGAGTTTCCAGGCATAATTACAGATTATTTTGTTGTGGTTGCTGTTATTGTTTTTGCAGTAAAGATGGAACCATCTGTTCTTTGAAAATGTGCCAAATCAGTTGAAAATAATTCATTCAGGTAGTCAGTGAACCACAAAAGCTGATGGCTTAAGTATTCTGGAAGATTTCAACAGGGAATACCAAAAGCACTTTGCCCAGTTTGGATTAGATTTTATTTAAACAGTGTACTCTGAGGAGTTCAGGAAAGTAATAGCTGAATGAGAGAGAGCTGCTCTTTTTATCTAGCTCGTTCCCATGTAAACCTACTACTAATAAGAGTCAACAGGTACATAGCATGTAAACATGACTAGCTCACACTGTTCAAAGGATAATTTTAAATTATGGCAATGACTTCGGTGTGGTCCTGCATGTTCAGAAATATACCAAATGGCCAAGCCATGGGTGTTGTCTCCAATGTGTGCTTTTTTGCTAAAGATCTGCACTGATGGCCATACCCAGCATGAGTACCAACAGCAAGTATCGTACCAACAGCAAGTATCTCACCAACAGGGACGTTTGAGCACAGCAAGCATTGAGCACCACATGTACAATGAGCAAAGAAAGGGAAGGAAGAACTTGTGGTAGAAATGTGACTTGAGCACTAATATCTATCTAGAGCCAATCTGTGAGATTGGACAAGATGACAACTTGCTTGATAAGTCCTTGATAACACAGAGCAGCAGCAAATAGACATAAAAAAAATCTGAGGGCCACCTGAGCCCTTTAACCAGCTGTATTTGCAACAGACTTCAGATTAAACAATCGGTAACTAATATTAGCTGGCATCTAAGACACATGACTTCTGAGGCATTTTCTACTATAGGTTTCATTATGATGAAGAAATGTCTGCATAATTTTATAACTGCATGGGTTAATTAGATATTAGCCCTGGGCATCTGAATGTTGAAGAGTGTGTCTGTTCTGAAAAGAACATATTCTTCTCAGCCTGGTGCATTTACTTTATTATTTACTAATAAAGTATATTTTATTTATTACAAGAATTATTTAATAAAAACATTGTGGAAAAAATACCAGTGGCTTAATGGTTTGGTTTACTCACTTTTTAAACTAATTGGGATGGTAAATTTTATGAAAACCTATGCTGTAGCATTGTTTTTTCTGTAAAAGATTGGAAACAACTGAACACAAATATGACTAATATTAAGCAGTATTTTAAAAAAAGATGAGAAAAGAAATAATATATTAAACCACTGTATAACACATTCTAAAGCTGTGACAATTGAACATTCATTACAATGTTGTTAAATTGCTGTTCTATCAATAGCATTAACATTACAACACAGTAACTTAATTAGATGAAGTTTCTTTCACCTTTTATTTATTAGGTTTTTGAGCCACAATAATAAAAAAAAAGATTTGCAGCTCCAATAAAGTACCATAGCTGCCATATTTCTTTCACACACTAGTAATCTGTTAGTTAATATGCATTTGCATTTTCTATGTTTTGGTCATAATAGATTGGTATGTCATTATCAAACACAAAACCAGAGAACAAATCAAAATATTTACAATACACTATAATTTCCTTTGCAGCTTAATGTCATAATTAAGTAAAAACTAAGCTTATGAATCAGTTTTGCATTTTTGCAGGTCATGTGGCTGTGTGGTTACATAAACTACAGTCTTCTTAAGATCTATTCTCAATCACAATGTTAAAAATCTGTATCCCTAAAAATGTTTTCAAATAATTTTGCTATATAGAAAAATAAATTTGAGGGTTCCTTTGTCTCATGACTTAGAAGCAAATTACTTTTGTATCCTGGATGAAGAACAGCTTTAGGACTACACTAAAACAACAAATTCTCACTTCAGACCTATGATTCATTAGATACAGAGATAAAGCTTGTGACTGGTCAAGAACATACTGTTATCCTCTATGCATTATCCTCTCTGCAATTTAAACTATACTTATTTAATCTAAAAAAAAAATCTACTGCGCTCTCTCTCTATTTTTTTACTTTTTGAGTTTATCTTTAAATAAACACATTTGGATTTGTATTGTGTGAAACAATCCCATCAGATGAAGATTAGCAGGAGGAAGGCATCAGAAAATCAAGATGAATTCAGCAGATCTCTCTGTGCGATGTGGAGGCATTGTCATGTGCTCTCCACAGAATACTGATTTAGAAATACTTTTGAGGGACTTTTATTTTCCATGCATGGGGCCAGAGTGTCTTGCACTCTCCATCATTGTATCCTACATGTGCTGTATACCTATCTCTTTTCATTATATTACTGCTCTACCTATACCTGTTCATCCAAGATACCCATCACCCAACATGAGATGGAAAAGGGAAAAAGGTACATGAGGCTTATGATGCCATTGTTGAAATAAGTTAAGATGTGGTGGATGAGGGAAGAGTAACCTGGGCTTGTACAAAGCATTTCATAGAATCACCAGG
>WAAB01003454.1:0-23780 GCA_013389865.1 Piaya cayana | reverse complement strand
AACAAGGAGCCGGGTGCAGGGACGGACGAGGGTGCGACCATGGTCCAGGCTCGGATTCTGCCAGCATTGGACTGGAGTGATCCCTACCCTTACCACCATGCAGGGACCATTGAAAGCGAGTGACTGTGTTCATGGCTCTGGTTAAAAGTAAACGACAGCACTGGCAGTAACGCTGATGCTTCCAACACAAGTTTGTCTGGAGTGTCTGGAATGTAAGGCCTCCCCAGACTCTGCCTGACGGCTCGGCACCAGCCCCTCTCCTTTTTCAGGTTCTAAGCCAAAGGCTCTCTGCTCACCATTTCCATCATTTCACTTGAGCTTTAGAGCTTTTGCCACAGTTCAGCTTGGACATGAGGGTGTTTGGATGGGGTCACAAAGAGCAGAGCAGACACAATTGTTTGAGCTCTGCCACGTGGGAGTGTTAGAAGCCTGCCAGCTTGGCTGCAGGGCTCAGTTTGCTTTATGTGCAGAGCTGCACGTGACCAAAAGTCAGCAGGTTGGAAAAGACCCACCAGATCGTTGAGTCCAACCATTCCCATCAAACACTAAACCATGTCCCTCAGTACCTCATCCACCCATCCCTTAAACACCCTTAGGTGACTCAACCCCCTCCCTGGGCAGCCTCTGCCAGTGCGCAATGCCCCTTTCTGTGANCTCACTCCAGAGTCTCAACATCCTTCTTGTGCTGAGGGGCCCACAACTGAACACAGGATACGAGGAGCGGTCTCACCAGTGCAGAGTACAGACGGAGAAGAACCTCCCTGGCCCTGCTGGTCACACCGTTTCTGATACAAGCCAAGACACCATTGGCCAAGTTGTGTCAGGAGAGAGGGCTCCCTCTGGGTTAAAAAGGCAGAACGCTGCTCCCCAGCAGCTTCTTTCCCTACCTACCACCTCATCTCGCTGTGCAGGGCCGGTGGCCAGGGTGGTGGGTATGGCTGTGATGGATCAGCTCCAGTGGGCAGTGCAGCCAGCTGTCTTTTTCCGTTGTTGCTTCCCTTGGTTGGAAAGTATTTGGAGCGATCCTGTCTGCGCTGACATTTTGCAGGTCTGTGGGAATGGAAACCTGCACGCTTTGAGTGCCCTTGTGTTTACACTGCAAACTCAGCAATTGTCCTGCTACCAACTTGGTGCTGCTCTGACGGCAGGAGAGCTGCCTGAGCCTGGATGTGGGGGTCTCGGCCTCCCTGCCTCGCTCAGAGCCGCAGCCAATGCCTGTGCTCCAGCCACGGGCAGCACCTTAGACCCTGCAGAGGAGGCTTTTGTGCAGAGCATCCTGTGTAGGTGAGTTACAGACTGTTAGCAGGACGACCTCCCGCTAGCTCTGGTGTTTCCATAAAGCACTTTGGGGATGCAGCGTTTCTCACTGCTTCGATGCAGTTCCCCCTTTTACTGGAGAAACAGCATCTCTGCTGTACAAGGGCAGCTTCAAGATCTTAGAAGTTACTGCAGCTTCCCCTCTGCTGTGTCTGTGTGCTTCCCAGAACAGTCTGAGCTCTGGTACGTGCTTTATTTTGTCCTGTCAGACAGACAGACCACAGCGCAGTGCCCAGCAGCAGCACTGGAGTGTATCTGTCACCAGGTTTCCTTACTTATCGTTTCTTTTTCTTTGCTCCACTTTTTCCCTTTTTCCCTTTTTCGTTCTGCTTTAATAGCTGTTTCTCCCGCATCTTCTTGAGGGCCTCGTAGGGGCCAAGGTATCTGCGGACCATTGTACCTTTCCACCAGGACTGCAGCTGGAAGAGAGAAAAAGGGTTTTAGGGCACATCACTCTCTGGGTGCCTAGTACAGCTCCATGGCCAGAGCCTCTCTCCTGCACTCCCTCCCCAGCTGCCAAGAGGGAACCCCCAGCCCAGGCAGCAGCAGCTGGGCCTGTGCTGGTTACGCTGAAGGTATCTACATCTGGGCCAAGAGCATCTGTTGCTGGTGGCAAAGGGGTTGAGCAGGGTAACTGCCCTGTGACCCTCCCCGTGTCACCCATGCAGTGGGGCTGGTGCAATCAATACAGCCCCAGATCCCTCAAGGAGACTTGGCTTCTCCGTTATCGCTCCCTTCTCACACCTGCAGCTGGCTGCTGCCTTTGTGTCTGCCCCAGGGGAAAGGGACAGGCTTTATCAGTCCTTTACTTGTGCCACTGCACACCAGCCAGCTTTCTTTGCCGTTTTCTGCCTGAACAAAGCCTGTGATGCAAATTATTAAGGCCCAACTGCTGATGGAGCAGCTCTGCCTCAGCCTTCCTCCCCTTTACCTTCAGGATGCTCTTCAGCTCCAGGGCATCCCGCTCTAGTTTTCTTCTTTCAGCCTCCTTTTCCGCCCGGTCTCTGATGATGGTTTCCTCAAACGTCAGGCACTGCAAGACAGCACAGAGATGGCAGCAGCTGCATGAAATACACCTCCCCTGCACTGCAGGGCTGGTCCTCGAGGACGACAAGGCCCAGCAGCTTGCCAAGGCGGGGCAGGGCTCACCTGGACCCTGTGGCAAGGAGTCTTCTCCTGCTGCTGCCTACAGGCTCATCCCCATAACCTGCTCTTTCCCAGCTGGGGCTGCTCTGACCCATGGGTCACGGTGCAGGTGCACCAAGGAGCTTCGGGGCAGCTCCAGGGTAGTGTAAGCATGGACCATCCTCCCCCACCTCCTTTACTTGATCTCTCCTGAATCCAGATGGCAAATGTTGCTTATTATCACCGTAACTCCTAAGGCTGCCAAAGTGAACCCTCTTGGTGCCCGGCTGTAATTAACCCCCGAGCCTGCGCTGTCTGATGGCGTCTCAGGCAACAGATGGTGGTGGGAAGGACCCATGCTCCCCCAGGCTAGGCAGCAGATGATCTCCAAACACACTTGGGACATGAGATTACAGAGTGAAGAATGAGCCCACAAGCAGGGAAGCACCTAACACGGTCCCGTCATCTCAGACCCAGTGACAGTAAGAGATGATTACAAGTTAATTCCTTCTGGCTTCAAAACACCTCTTTTTTCTAGACACTTCTTGCCCTGTGGTGCCTGCATAACTGTGATCAGAGCCCAGCAGTTAACCAAGAAGCCAGTGTGGAGCAGGAATGGTTTTAACTGGGATCAGTTCCCTTATATAAGAGCGCCGTGCAGCTGTGAACACGCACCTGCAGGGAGGGATGGAGCTGCCTCTCCCAGTCTCAGCCTGGCGTACCCAAGAGTTGCTAGAAGGAGCAGATTTGTTCGGACTAACGAAACAAACTAAGGTGAGGCATATTGATGGGATGGAACAGCATCTTTGCACTTCGCAAAGGCTGTCGATAGCTCTCTGCTATTTGAAAACAGCTGGAGGGGAAACACCATCATCTCTCCTCATTGTCACAGGTGGCAAATAGAAGATGACAACTTGGGCCCTGCTTTCCCAGGACCAGTGCTTATAATCATGCCCTGCACCTCAAGATTACTGGTTTGGGTTTTTTCCCCGTGGTCCTGCTTCCTTAACAATAGGAAAAAGCCAGGAGGCGGTTTTGCGTGGCCGATCACTGAGATGCTGCTGCTGCCTTACCTCCTTGGCGATTCTCTGCATTATTTCCAAGTTGTTTGCCTTTGATGCTTTCAGGTCATCCAGTTCCTTCTCTTTAGCATCCACGTCATTTTCATTGTCTACCCAGCATTCCGCCTTCTCTCCCACAATCTGCATGGGGATAGAGAGGGGTGCTTAGCATGGTACAAACTGTGTGCAGGAGCAAGGTTTGCTGCTATCTGACCTGCTTACAGGATGGTGGTAGGAGCCCTATGCATCTTGTATGGTCAGTGTTTCTTTCCTAAGCCTTGAAAGGATCAGGCCCCTAGGACCGGTGATAAATAACTGGTGGCTGCCAGGCTCCTCGCTGGGGTTCACCACGAAGCCCCAGCACTGGATTCAAGGTGAAGAGAGACTGGGTTGCACTTTCAGAGAGGCAGGAAGAATGGAGAAGCACTGAGGTTAGTTTTGTGGGCAGTCAATCCTAGCGAAGTAAATGCAACCAGAAACCATTTTCTGTGTGTATACAGAGGAGGGGGGGAGTTAAATGGAATTTGATAGTGAGAAAGCTTTTATCCTCTGCCTGACTCCCTGCCCCCTTTCTGGATCAAACTCGGTGCACCAAGAATAAGGTCCCAGGGGACAGCACTTCATGCTATTTCAGGTTGTGGTCTTGGCTTTGTCTTGCCTGTGAATAGGAGGGCAGGTGGTTTTGAAACAGTCACCCAGCTGACTTCCTCCCATTCACCAATAACGTCTCCATAGCAACAACCATGACTGCTTCCATGGAAAAATCATCTGAGGAAAAGCATCAATCTCATTACGGCATCACAGCTGGACACACAAGGGAGATGGAGGGCACGGTCACCTTCTTCTCTGTGGGCCCCTATAGAGCTACCAGCTGCTGCCTAAGTACCGCGAGGCTCGCACTTTGCCTTCTGGTAGAGGTCAAATAGGCTGCAGCTTGTAGGTGGAAAGTGCCTTGCTATGAAGCCTTGATCAGACTAAAGTTCTGCAATATGGAGGACACCATTTAATTGCTCTAGAGATACAGCACTTTCTTGCACTCAGATTACATTTTTAAAATTCATTATCCTTATTAAAGTCCCTGCAGGCAGTGGTACGGGTTTTCTTCCAGTCACATTACTCATGAGACACCTTCCAGTGTTACTCATTGTACTGGGCACTGTTCTTAATAGGAAGGCTCTGAGCCTCTGGATCAACAGCACAAGGACATTGATGGTGGTTTGCTGCTGAAACTGGGTACAGTAATTGTGAGGCAGTATTTATCCAACCCTGATTCTTCCTCAGAACAAGGCAAAACTGGGCTAGTGGTTTGTGTCATTTCCTTCTCAGTGGCCCCTCTCTGCAACACTTGGGGCTGTGAAGGTGTTACTCTCGCTTTGTGCAGCAGAGCTCTTTGCCGAGTCACTGGGAGCCCCAGCTACTGCCAAGGAAAGCCTAAACAAAGTCCCAATTAGCTGAATGCAGCTGCGGGAGGAAAAACTCCTAACACCTGAATAAACAACCCCAATCATTACATGAGGTCTAATTTTAAGGAAATGTATCCAAATATAGCAAATACCAAATCTGTCAGAGCTGTGTTATCTAAGGATCCAGTAAGCAGTCATTCAAACAGCAGCAGTCATGAACCTGTAAATCTAAGGGAACAATAACTGGTTTTCTTCAGGCACTAATTGGTGATATTATGCTTTTCAGTTGCTATCTTGAGCTTTAGCAGAAAGTCACACAAACCTTATAGTGGTTTCTGAGGACATTTTGAGTCTTCGTGTGGACTCGATTCTCCTCCTCAGTTTCTCTCCTCAACTTCTGTGATTGGTGCAGACAGAAAACATGAGAGACAGTGTTAGCGCATACGTGCAGGCACACGTGCTGCCAGAAGCCAAACAACCAAATGCTATTTTTTTTTTCACATGTTAATTTTGGATTTCAGTTCCAAAGTCTCAAATTTAGAATTACAGAAATTGCAATTTCTATTAAGCATGTAAAAGAAGCGACAAATCTTCAAATGTGCTAATATTGCCTGAATTTGAACTAGGGACACTCTTCTTAAATTCAGATGCTATATTCTGGAAGAGTTTGTGATATGATGTTTGTGATATGATGTTGGGCACTGGAACAGGCTACACAGGGAGGTGGTTGATTCACCTTCCCTGGAGGTGTTTAAGGCACGGGTGGATGAGATGCTGGGGGACATGGTTTAGTGTTTGATAGGAATGGTTGGACTCGATGATCCGGTGGGTCTCTTCCAACCTGGTTATTCTATGATTCTATGATTCTATAAGCTGAGCTGGTGAGCAAGCGTGCAGAAGCTCTGGGTAGTCCACAAACATTTTTCCCCATGACAAAAATAACTGAGGCAATCCTTGCCCCTGGGCCATCCATGAGAAAGGGACAACTAGATCAGACCTTGATCAGTCAAAAAAAAAAAAAAAAGCTTGCAAACCCAGAGCAATTTTCTAGTCCAATTCACCTTGCAGCCACACAAACAGCTGTATCAGCGTAACGTGCTGTGGGCAATGCCGGGAGCTCAGGCTGCTTACGTTGCTAAACAGCATTCTAACTACACCCTTTGGACACAGTTATGGGCATGGTTCTCTGACAATATTAGTTGAAGCAGTCCCTGCCTCCAGCCATTGTCTCCTGCAGCCATGCCATTCGTGCTGGTACTGCTTGCAGGACACAGAGAAGTACTGGGAGAGAGAAAGTTCTATAACCTGGGTGAGTTTCCTAATCCAGTTCCAACAGTTGTGTTGGTGGCTGTGGCAGAGAACAGAAGGGGCGTTTGAGGAGCAAGGGTGGGCTCTTTCCTTACTAGCTGACATGCCTTCCAGTAGGGCTCATGGGGAAGGATTTAACCTGAATTTCCTTGTCCAGGACATTGTCTGCATTGCTGTGCTGCTTCTGAGTTTGGTAGATCTGGATGTCTGTGCTTTTCTTCATGTAGCACCTCTCCATGTCTGTTTTGGCCTTCATCTTTTGAAGCTCATCTTGGAGACAAGCAATCATATCATCTCGGTTCTAGTGGAGGAGACAGAAGAAGCATAAAAACAGGCTTGGAGACTGAGGTCAGTTCACTGTCCCTTAATCTTGCCACTCCCCAATAGTCAGAAGACACAAGGCTATAGACTTCACACTTTCCCTGAATGTTGCTCCATTTCAGCCTCTGCTTCAAAGGGAAGTTTGATTTGTAAACTATACAGGAGGCAATTAACCCATCAGTGAGGAGTGATTACCTCTGGAGAGGGTGGAGTGATGAATGGAGTGGGACAAGAAACGAGGCCTTCTGGTCTCTAATCCAGGAATGGATTCACTCATGCTTTTTATGAGCATGAAAGAAGCCAAATAACTTCAGCTGCTTAAAACTAGGCTTTACTGACCTTGAGGATTAGGCCATCTCAGTGAGTAAGCATCTGTAAGAGGAGGATAATAGCTCAGCCCCACATGAACCAAAGTTTTATCTATTAAAGTTCATTCTGTTCCTTGGATTCGTTTTTTTTTTTCTACTTAAGTAGCAACTGTATAAACACAACCTTAGGAACAGGTGAAAATCTAATCTTGTCTCACTGATATGTTTAACAGTTCTTTCTTGAAATCTTACCAGGTAGATGGTGCCCACTCTGTTACAAAAGCATGCAGCCAGGGTGAGGACGAAGGGCCAAGAAAAAGATGGCTGTGAGCTCCCAGCATCTGCCCATGCCTTGTTTTGCAATGGAGCTGAGCTTCCCTGCAGGAATTCTGTCCCAGAAGCTCCCCCATGGGCAAGAATCCTGAGCCAACGTACCCCATTTGCCTGCCTTTCAGAGCAAAGTACATTTGTTTGATTTGGGTTTGTTGTTCTGTTTACTCCCTTTTAATGAATTCCTTTGAGTAACACTTAAAAATCCACTAATCTGAGACTGGAGCTTGGAGGAACCTCCTGCAAAATGAAAAAAAATAACTCTAGACTTTTGTATTACGAGTTAAAATCGTTATCAAAGTCTCCTGTGCAATTACACAAAATCAGCCTTAATGGCTCTGGTTTGGCGCCCGATTGCTCCATTACAGCCTTTCTCTTTGCTTTCTTGCCATGCTATGACTGGTTTGATATTCATCAGCCAAACCTTGCAGCTGAAGATGAAACACCAAAGCGCTGGCATTTAAAGGTTGTGAAGCCCACGTATCTTGTCTCTGAAGCACCCTTGCATTCCTTCGCTGTGTAAACATGGAAAAATGCCACAGGAAGAAGCCAGCTCAATAGAGCTGTGTTTAAAAGCCAACGCAGCGTGACTCATTTGGAAGAGGTTTCCTTATAAGAAGAGTTTGGAGCGGTTAAAAGGAAAATCCTTCCATCTGCTCCCCTTGTGGGACATAGTTAGGAAGAGTAAAGTATATTTATAAGACTCAGGACAACTTAGGGGCCTTGGCTGATGTTGTTTTGTGGGTTTAAAAATCGCGCATTCCCATTATTTTGAATGTCTCCAACATTAGATTTTATTTTATGGCTCTACCATCACGTGACTGCAGACAGCTACAGACATGACCTGTTTGTGCCCTATTAAGGTTTCTGGTAATTACCTTTATTGGACAAGAGTGGTGACTGCACCACTGGTTTTGAGGTTGTTTTCCTGCATCGTGGAGGAATCGCGTCTAAACTGAGGGGCTGGCAGAGAGACTGGGGAGATGCTAATGAAAACCACCCATTTTTTTGTGGCACGGAGACTGAGCAAAGCCAAGCAGTGCTGGTGTGGGGGTGTTGCTTCTATCTGCTAGGATCTGCAAACAGGACAGAAAAGAAGGGTTCATCCCAGGTTACAAAGTACTCAAGTATCCAAGAGCTTGTGCAGAGCGTGAATGCTTCACCAGGTTATTTTCTTTTTCATTTCACATTTTAGCAAAGTAAATTGAAAAGTGCCTTTGATTCCAGCACTCTGGACCTCAACCGGGGTGGGAACCTATCCGCTCTGTTTGTTTTCCTTGCTGCATGGCATATTTGTGGTTTGGATTTGGGCTGTGGTGTTGTAAAACATCTTTAGAGGTGAGGAGTCTGGGGGCTTGATTACACAATCCAAAGCAGACAGGAAGGGAAATGCAAAAGCCCATGGGTGGTTTACAAGAAGGCATTCGCTTGGAGAGGAAAAGTGGTCTGCAAGCTCGTGGGCAGCTACTGGACCTGGTGCTGCAGAACTGGGCACCTTCAGCACTAGACTGCAGGTAGTAAATGCAGCAGTCAGTGCCCACAGCCTGTTGGCACCATCTGCAGAGTGTGCTGTTCCCTGAACTTCAGAGGCAGGCACTGGGAAAACCAGTTAATATAGTGTTTGTTCGTTGTGGTTTATCATAGCAAAGGACCCAGCCAGGACACAGCACGCTTTCATAGTTAATGCACTACACCTCTGGGCTGCTTTTTTTGGATTCCAGCACTGAATCCACCAAACTAAAGATATAAAATCATACCTCGTGTCCAAAAGTATCACAGAACTGGCAGAGACTGAGATCAAACCACAGGAAATAGTTGTCAAGAGCCAGTCTGCTTCACAAGCAGGTAAACAAGCTGGTTTTCTCTGATCTCTCAGCTCACAGACATCAGCTCAGAGGCCTCTCTGCTGCTGTTATCTGGTGCCATAGGAGTCTGCCCCACAGATGCTGCTTGGCTGCAAAAGCAACTGCGCTTAAGAGAGGTTATGCACACTCCTGTGTTTTCATTTACTTTGACCGATCTCTCTTGCAAGTGCCAGATCTCTCAGCTCTTCCCAGCAATCAGTATTTACAGTCGCTTAAAATACAGCTGGTTACAAAAATAGCAAACAGGAGCAAAGAGGCCGAGGAATTCCTCAAGCAGCTGGATAACCCCCTGCCGCCAGCAGCACACCCACCATTTGGCAGGCGCTCCAAGTGGGCAGGGAAGCGGGTGCTGTGCTACGTGCCGGCAGAGAACCCACTGCCTGCCTCTTCGCTTCCACGTCAAGTGCGTATGACCTCAAATCTTTCCACTAGCAGCTGTGCTCTCTCAGCTTGCAAAGCCTGAAGATATGCTTAGATCTCCACACCTGCTGCAGCCCAAACTTGCTTCCCCTGAAACCACAACGTGCAGCCCTGCAGACACTTCGGTAAGGCCATAGCCCACATCTCTGTCCCAGCTGTCAGATGATCTCTGTGCTGCACACCCCCAAGAAATGTCTCAGCCAAAAGGACAGCGGGCCTGAAAGGTCACCCAGCCTTGGTGTGACAGCTTCAGCAGCCCTCCGCTAGCACATCTCCAACCCCAGCAACTCTGGGAGCAAGTTGTGTGAGGGGCAGTTTGCTGCTGGAGGGAGCAGACGTGTTGGCAGCAGCGCTCTTGTGGAAAGTCCTGTCCCTCTGGAGCCAGATTTGGATGTACTGTACCGGCTCCAGGCTCTGCTGAGCTGCCTCAGGGCTCTGCCAGCAGTGCAATGCAGTTGTCCAGGAGCTCAGGACCATTGCAAATCTTGCACTTCGTACTATAGTTGCCTGGTGCATTTCTCCAGTAGAAATATGCACCAGTGGGCATGTATATGTGCTTAAAACATTCCCGCAGAACACATCATTGATGCATTTGTCCTCCTGGGAGAGGATCAGGGAAGAAACGTGACAGATTTTAGTTGCACTGATTAAAGCGCTAACAGGTAGAGCTCTAAGAGCTGGGTGTGTTATGAGAGTCCACATAGAATAAAAGGTACAGAGTTATTTTCACTGTTACCGTGGTGCAAAGTCTTGGTTTTCTGTCTGGCATGCAGCCTGCAATATTACTGCTTGTTATAAGATTATACCATGCCTTGCACACACATATGGCATGAGCATACCACAAAACCTACAGGACGTAAAAAGTCCTTGGGTGAAAAGCTATGCAGGAATTCTGAAGTTTACATTTCCTAAATTTTTCTGTTGAACTATACGATATTAACTTGTTTCAAAATCTGTGCAGGCTGCCATCGCTTGTCCTGGAAAGTGAATGTTTTTATCTAAGCTAGATAAAGCTTAGATAAGCTATAAAGCTTAGAAAGCTTAGAAACACTGCAGCAGCGAACAGAACTCCTGGAGCCAAAGCAAAGCAGGGGGTGATGCTCCTGCGCAGAGGGGTAAGAACAAAACTAGAGTGTTCATTACTGCTCCTTTAGAGACGCTGGTGCTTCCCAAGAGGAAAGAAAACAAAGCAAATAAGAACACTGAGCATTTGATGTGTGTGCCACTAGAAAGAAAAATTAGCTGAGCAGGCTAATGCAGCATTAATTAGCATCTCATTAAGAGCTTGTAAGGCTGAAAATACAAACATACAAGCAACATGTGTGAAGCAAAGACCGTGTTTTTCTGGTTCCATGATTAGATTCACTCGCTTTTGTTTTCTCATCCACCAGACAGGAGACAACCATGCAGGCTTTTGTCTACAGGTCTGCCCATTATTGTTGTTCAAAGTACTCCAAAATCAGCAAGCTGTATTTTTTTGTTTTAATTAGCTGGCAAGGTGACAATTCATGCAAGTGTCTGTAAAACTGCCTATGGGAAGATCCCATATGAAAAGAACAGAAATTATTCTCCCTTGGGAGACATAGTGAGACAGCATTATTTTTGGCACAGAGGGAAAGCAGTACTTGAAAGCAGTCTTGTCTTTGATTTGTTATCAAAGCTGGAACTATAAGGAAGCCCAGAAAAGGACTTTTAAGCTAGAAACTTAAAAACAAAACCCCAGGTTAATGCAGATCCCACTTGATGAGGCAAAAAGCAGCAACCAAATTAGCAGAAGGTGGTGAAAGAACATTGAGATGAGCATCCTCTCAGCATGGGAGCTGCACACCTTCTATGATTGCAAGAGGCTAGAGAGCTGCAGGGCAAGACACAGAGGAGAAACCTGACTGGACAATGCCAGGACATTGCTGCTAGTGAGAGATGGAATGAACACAGCCCCCTGTACACCAGCCCTCGGGAAGGCATTAAACCAGAAGCAGAAATGTGCACTGTGTGTACAGACACTGCGAGGTTTGAGGAGCATTACACAGGAGAACTACCTCATCACAGTCACTAGCCGGGGGAGTGAGAAAGCAGGAGAGTCCCAGAAGCCATGAGAGCCTGACTGAGAAGGGACAGTGCACAGATGCAAATGGACAACATTTGTCCCTTAGCCCGACAAATTACCCAGCTTATTTCATTTAACTGCCACACAGATGTCAAGGGGCCTTTGAGCTGTCCCACAGGTCCTGGAAATAGGCTCTCATACCATTTCCAGTGGCAGGAAGTAAACATATATTGGAACATGCAGCTCCCCTTTTCAGTCCTGGCTGTGACCTCTACATCCTTTAGATGTTCTGTTGACATCTGTAAGTTAAAAAATGGTTCATCCTTCATTTCTTTTTCAGTTCTCACAACTGTTCTTTCTTGGTTTGTCTCCTGACTTACTAACTTTCAATTTCCCTGTGATTTCTCTTCTTTCTCCTCTCTGTTATGTCTACAATTTTTTTTCAAGTGGTCATTTCACTTTGCTACACTTCCCAGTGTACATTATGCATTTCCAGGATCTCCACTAGTAGATGAGTAATGACCTAAATCAATTTTCCCATCTTGTACATTCTTGCTTTTTTCTCTGCTGTTCTAATGTCTCCCCTGGGCCTCTGGTGTTTCATCAGTTAGAGACAGCTGCGTACACCACCAGTGCCAAAAGATCCTCCGTGTTCTTACAACTGTGCCGTATTTACAATTAAACTTTTCACTACACATGCATGCAGGCTGCCAAAACAAAACCTCATCTTTTATAAACTGTACCCAACCAGTGTGTCAGTGGCTTAAAATTCTCTGTAACCAACTGTATCCTGGGTTGATTACTGACTACTCCTTCCCAAAGACAAAATTCCGTGATACAATTCTTTCCTCAGATTCCCTTGCTGTTCTCTTGCTCAGTACTGAACCAAGTGTCAGATTCTTGCTCCTCCTTTCAGTCCTTTAATAGTTCTGACCTTGCCTGCCTTTGCTTGTTTTTCATCACACGCTCTCTCCTGTCCAAGCAGTGCTAGGCTACATTTCCATATTTCTGTATAGAACTTGCACGTGCTTTTGCTTTAAAGCACATGAGCATAAAGTCTGAGCTGTCTGGTGAGCATCAAAGTGACCAGGGATTTGTCATTCAATTGATCTGCGCTTGTGTAGCAAATCTGACATGACCAAAACGCCCCAGATTTGCTGTGCATGCTGCAGACACAAGGGCTGAAGCTTTCCACAAAGATCAAGTTGACAGCGTATATGCAATAACATTGATCTGCCCTTGTGTAGGACTTCCATGTCTGGGATTTTCTAACATCTGGAAGCCTAGGAAAAAAGAAGATTGAAATCGTGACATTTTCCCCAGACAAAATTGTAGGCAGAAAAGTGGCACGCCCTTAGGCCAGCTTCCTTTCTTTCTCACTCCCTCATCATCACACTTTCTCCTGTGCTAGGCATCACGTCTGCATGAGTAAGCACGCAGAGACTTTGATACTGCTGTCTTCAGATAATCTCTTTCTTACTGATTGCAGATGTCTGTGCTTCGCCACGCCTAGCAATGGGTTTGGAGTATTCTGATTTGATCACAGTCTCACATCAGTAAGAGCACTTGGAGCTCCCATTTGAATATCATTGGTCACTGCTCTTAAAGTCCTGAACAGGCATATTCAGAATACAAATCTTTATTGCAATTATTCTGCTTCTATAGTCCTAAATGATGGGTCAATATATATGCGTCTTATCTGAGTGCTAGTCCCTGGGCAGCAGAGGAGAGCTTGCCAACAGGCTTCCCCCCTGGCACGATGCCTAGTGTTAGGTGATCTCACCTGAAGTTCTGTCTCGGTTTCTTTCTTGACAACTTGCAGCTGTTCCTTTAGTGCCTTTATCTCTTTCTTTCCTTCCTCCTCCCTGAAGAAAAATGGGAAAATACAATCACCTGAATATATAAAAAAAAGACAAGCTGTTTACCAAGAAGGGGAATTTCCTGTTTTCTGACTCATTGCAGCACCTAACTGAGCACTGGCTCGCTCATTCTGCTCACTCAACAAGTTTCTAACGGCTGAACTAAAAGCAGTGCACGCAACAGCTTGACCTGCTTTTTCAGAACAGAGCAAGGCAAACTCCTTCCTGTGGGTGAGTAGCAAAGAGGCATCAATCTCTGAGCAGGGAGTCAGCACACCTGCAAGTCAGGAACAGAGGCTACTGAGCAAAGCCAGTGACTTGGTAAGTAAATCCTGAAAGAAGAGGTGCAGGGACCATGCAAAGAAGATGGGAATGAAAGGGAGAATGAGCTGAGAACCAGAGGATGCTTTTGTTGAAAGCTTGGAGTCAACTTGATGATGATGCAGTTCCTGTAGCAGAGGAAAGAAGCCTATCATTGTGGGAGAGTTTCTGCATTTCAGACAGAAGCTTCCCTGTTTCTGTGCAGGATGATGCCTCATCAGCAAACAGTGCCAGATTGTATAAGTTTCATTAGATAAATGGAATATGTTTTTTTTCCATATCAGACTTAAAATCTTTCAAAAACCACTGCCTCGGATTCTGAGATCCATGAAGGCATGAGTGAAGGCCAAAAGCTACAAAGTTGTTTACCTGATTAAAACAAAACAGATGCAGCAACGTTGCCCTTCTAGGCTTTTATGCTTATGATTTGATTTAAAGCCAGTAAATACTACAGTTGGTACCTGAGGCTTTGTACCCAATCCCAACCTTACAATCAAGCATATTTTCAGAGTCCTTAGGTGGGCATGATAGACAAAAGCACCTGGTAAGGAGTTCCAGTCTCACCGCAGACTGGTATATTGACACAAAGCCAGAGAAGTATATATTATATTGAAAGACTGATCAAGTTTATATCATGAAAACAATGTATCTTAGAACAGACAACACTGTGGTTAGATATGGTTGATAGAATGGAATGAAGGGGATTGTGTCCTTTCCCATTGCTATTTGTCTGCTCCTTTCCATGTTCCAGTATTGGATAGTTATTCCACAAGTATTTGCTGCTTTCATTTTTGCTTTATCTCCCTTCCATGGATTAACAATAAATCCCTTGGGATTAGAGAGTAGAAGAGTTGAGGTTTGTGCTTGAAATCTTGTAGCTCACTAGAAGCTGGAAACTCGTACCAGACGCAGAGCATGCAGCCACCATCAGGGCTGTTCCAGTAAGTTGGACTCGTGCACTCATAGTAGCTTTGCTGTCTACCCTAAATGATGGGCCTGAGCCCACAAAACAAAGTAGCTTTAAAATGGTCAAAT
Organism: Piaya cayana; assembly: GCA_013389865.1. Classification (NCBI taxonomy): domain Eukaryota; kingdom Metazoa; phylum Chordata; class Aves; order Cuculiformes; family Coccyzidae; genus Piaya; species Piaya cayana. The sequence continues at coordinate 9,060 of WAAB01003454.1, read as the reverse complement.
ATTCCTTTGGTGACTGCTGTTCTCTCTGACAGGCTAGGGATTGAACATGTTCTTCCCATGCTAAAAAAAATCTCCAAACCTCTAGAACACAGAAGTCTGAACTAAGGAAGCACCAGTTTGAGCTGAGATTATAACAAATCTGCACCTTATCCAATCTGGGACAGCAGAGAATCTAGTGCTGTGGCTGGTGGTTTAGCCTTAAGAGAACTGTCTGTCACCATCTGTGCTAGCCCACTGCTACTGGGAAAAGGGAGCGTATTAACATATGGGTCAGAGCAGATTCTCCCGAGCATCACATAACCTAAAGACCATATGTTGCTTGCATTGATTTGACCAGATTCTGCGCTGCACTGGCTTTCACTGGGGACAAGGAATTAAAGATCAGGGAGCTCCTACATCACATTATGATTTAATTGATTTGGGGCAGTATTTGCATTGATGCAGATACTGGTGCCCACTATGGTCAAAGCTCAGGCAATTCCTAGCCTGGATCAGAATTGGAACCATCAGTTATTTATTTCTGAAGGGGAAAGAAGTCCAGCTTGTAAAACAGAATAGTTCATGTGGAGAAAACAGAATCCTTTCTGTATTTGGGTTTGGGCTTTTTTTCCCCTTTTGGGCAAGTACTGAGTGGGAATGGGCTTCGACTTCGAGCATTTAAGCAGAGAAGTACTGAACACAACACTGACCTGATGAGATCATCATAAAACTTGCTCTTTTTTGCTTCCTTTCTCTCATTAGCTCCTGTTAGGCTATTAAATGTTCCTGATTCCTGCAGCTTTTTCATGGTGTCTGCAATTATATCACTTGCATACTGCCTGCCAGAAAGAAAAGGATCACAACAGTAATTAATAGGTACTGATACTACAGTGTCTGCTACCTTTATCCACCATTGTTTACAGCTATAAAAAGGTAAGGAAATACAAGATCCCGTTTCTTTTCCTATGTTCCCTTAAACCCAGGGATGCTTCTCCCACTGTATCTGCTTCTTGCACATCTGGAGAACTCTGTATTAATAATTGGTTGAAGTTTATAATTTGAAAATTATACATTCAGCTGCCCTGAATTCTAGTCTAGGAAACAGCATGGAGGCACAAACGTATCCACGCTGTGCCGGGCAGTGCTGCCTGTACGTATCTGCTGGGGGATCCTGACTCCAGATACCAGAACATCAGCACTGGCGAGGATTCCACCCAAGCAACCATCATCAACCGGGTAATATTTTGCAACAGCATTCAAAATACACTGATTGTTACTACTTGGCATCCAGAGGCAAGCAAAGGTCAGACTAAATGTCCTATGAAGCAAGACCCCACTGCTCTCCTTAGAGCTACTCCCGGACCATGACTGCAGTACAGCAGCAGTGGGAGGGTGGGAAGCTTGTGGGTTTGATTTCAAGAGACAGACTGAGAACTTCACAGCTCTGAGCATCCCCACAGCCATCATGTTTGTGCTTCACTCACCAGTCAGCCTGGATTTTTTCAAGACTCTCTATGGACAGGACACTCTGTTTCTTGGCCCTGCTGGAAAGATGATGGACACTTTTCAAGTCTTCAGTTTTTCCCCACTGCTGCTTGTGTGCAATGCTTTTCAGAGGTGTGGAGGTAACTCTTTCCCCACTCCCTTGCCTTGCTGACGTAAGCTCTTGGTTGTTAATATCCAGCTCCTTCTGGGTCTCTATGATTTCTTTAATTTCCTGGCTGCTGGTCTGAAAGGGAGTAAGAGAGACCTGCTTGCACACTGCACAGTAGAAATAAACCTANTCTCAGTCTCTCTCTCCCTCTCCTGGATTCATACAGCAGGTTCTGGGGTGAAGGGAGAGGGGCTGCGATTTACTGTGGTGGTCTGGGGGAGAATTTCAAGCCAAACCATTACAGGAAGAAAAATTAATAATAAGCTAGAATGAAGCTATACTGAGAGCTGTTGATAGTATATGTTAACATTCTACAAAGAGCAGCAACATTTATCTTGGTTAGCTTTGAGCACACAATGTAGGCCTATTAAAATTTATGGGATCAAAAGTCCTAACAATCTTTACCATATGAAAGCTTTTTTTCTCCTCAGCTGCAGTTGAGCCCCTGGTTTCTTATTCTAGTCTCTGCAGGAGCAGAGAATGAATCATTCCTTCCTTCTTTGCAGCAGTTTTTATGTACTGGGAGACTGTTAGCCTGTTTCCCCTCCACCTCCTCTCCATCTTAACCATTTCCCACTGCCTGCCACCGTGACCTTTCCCTACAGTATTATTGCTATAAGAAGAGCTTAGATTTGTGCAAATAAGTGACAGGCATCAGCAATCTGCTTAGCTGTTTTTTGAGAAGATGACAGCAAAGCAAGTATAACATGAATTCAGAAAAGGAATTCAAAATATTAGCAGCTCTCTTCTACACAGAAAGGGATCTTGTGGCTGTGTACAATTTCATTAAAAAAGAAAAAGGCCCAGAAAAGCAAAAGAACACTAGAAAATGAGCTGAAGCCTTGCTTCCAGGAATTGTCCTGCTCTATACCCTGGGACATTAAAAGATAAAATTTTCTGGCCTGCCTACTGGCATCTCTACAGCTGAACACTTAACAGCAGGACTGCTGAAGCCAGTGAACGCAGCCCTGCCAGCCTGATCCTAGTCCAGAGCTGCCTGCTCCCCACCCTGACTGTTGGGAGAGATGCATTAGAGAACTCGCTGAACTGAAACATTTTCCAGCGTTTTTGAAAAAGTCTGTTTTTAGCAGCACCAATTCTCAGTCTGGACCCTCCACAACCACACACATTTGTGCCAACACAGCACAGAGGGCAGAATGAAAACCAGTGGTCAGGCAACAACTGTGTGTGCGCCAGTAGAATTTCCAAGAAGTCACTTGTCAAGCGAGGTTCCGTGACTGGTCTGTGATGCTGCTGTCCTCACTCTGTGGGGAGAGTGAACTGGGCACTGGAAGAGGCTGCTTCTTTCTGAGTATCTTGGCCATCTCTGGATTGGATCAATCAGGCTCTGGCAGCGCCTGACTCACCACTGACTACAGATGGAGTCTAGGTGACTGCACGCTTAATTTTTGAACAGTTACATTTACATTAAATGAATCACATGCAAAGTATATAGAGACCAACAAAAATTGCATAGTTAATTAGGAAATAAAAAAGGTTTAAATAGTTTGTTGGTGATCACTGTACTTCAGAAAGAACTAATTTTGGCAAACAAATTCCTTTTAATATCATGCAGATTTTATGAATGTTCTGACTTTTTCAGTGTCTGGGAAAGTTCAAGACAGGCTGTATCTGGATTGTCTGTAAACAGTAGGGACTTACACACTCATAATTACCAAGTAATTATGTAAGAGCGAGGAGTTTTTAACCTGCAGTTATTAACATCCATGTAGTCTGTTTACTTTTTGCTAGGCTTTTGCCCCAAATTCAGCAAATAGGAAGGCTGCCTTCATCTGGGGGATGTGCTGCATGAAGCAGCGTGCAAGAGTCCCCAACTTTGAAAATCAATGAGGTGCTGCCAACACTGTGATTAATCCTCTCAGTAATGTCATCGACTTTGAAAATGTCATTGATTTGTTTGACTGACAGAGCTCAAGGGTGCTTTGAAAACAAGGTCTTCTACGAATACAATGATAACAGCCAAATGTAAACTCATAAGCAGGGAGGAGTAGCAAATTACAGAGCAACGAAGTTAACAAGTAGCTTCACTATGCCATTTTCTTGTTTCTAAATCGTTTCCTTCTCGGTTTTGCATCTTTAAGAACACAAGCAGAGTTTGTAGGCTGTGAGAAAACTGTGTTTAAAGAAATGACTTGGTAAAAATGAGCAGCTATGATTGAAGAGAAAAGCTAAAGTGTTTTCTCTATAATTTAGGTCTACCTTTAATAGGTCTGTCAACTAGAGCCTGTGTGTCTGAAGAGCAACTCCTACTGTCCTACAGATACGCTCTTTCTCTGCTTTTGCTGCTGGCATCTAAGAGGTTTCCCAGCTAGATCTGTGAGGGAGAAGCAGCCTCTGGAAACGCAGGACTCTCTGAAGGGGAGGAGTGCCCTCTATTGCACAGTCTCAGCATCCTTCATGCCCTGAAATGCAGCTCCTGCGGCTTTGCAATGGATTTTTTTTTTTTGAAAAGGCAGTATGGAAACATGTAGACCATTAGTAATTAGCTGATTTCTAATAGGCATATTGATCTACCTTCCTCTTGGTGGTACATCAGAGTGAACAGCATTAGACCTGAAAACTCAGATCCCAGTTCTTATTTCCACCCTGGTTGCACACTTTTTTATCTTTTTTTTTTTTTTGAGCTCTTCTTAAAAATAAAAAAGGAGTTTCAAACCTGCTTAAACTTGAAACAGCCTGCTACGTCACTTACAATATATGACAACAGCCCTTAGAATCATTTACCCCTCAGGATGGTCCTTGTGCTGTTACTTATGTCTCTCCGCTACCAGAAATACCACACGGCCTTCCTCCACAGCAAGAGATCTCTGGCTGAGTGCATCAGGGCTTCTCCTTTGCTCTTTGTATCTCTGCCCCAACCCTCTTAGTTATGATGCCTATTAGAAATCAGCTAATTAATAATGGTCTTTGAGAATGTGTAGTTACTAATATATGTTGAAGCGGAATCTTTCTTAATTCATTGTCTATGGGGACTAAAGAAACCTTAGTGTGGATTTAAAAAGAACAGAATTACCCTGGGATTGAGTATTTTCAAATATCATATTTGTTTGTGTTTTTAAAATAGGTGTCTGCCTAGATAAGAACCTAGATGTGATTTGTGTCCTTTCCCCTAATCCCTTGCTTGTCATCTAACCACCAAGTTTTCAAAATTACAAGCCCAGGATCCTGCTCTTGGGCCAGTAGGTTCCTGTGCGCAAAGGCTTCTCAGTGGTGCTGCAGTGTAAGTATTAAAATGATTCATCCAAGCACTTTTACTGTGCTTGTTCACCAAAGTGTCATGGAGCACTCAGCAGAGAAAAAGTCTGAGTTGATTCTTAAAAAATGCTGGTAGGAGACATAAAACCAAGACAAGGAGGGCGGGGGGGAACAAAGTATTTTTTTCTTTTTTTTTTTAAGCAGAGAAGATAGAGGCACGTACATGGCTGAGGTCTGGTTTGCCCCTGTATGAAACCGGCATGATGCATCCAAGAATTGACAGCTGATTGACACAATTCTCCAGCACAGCAGTAAACAGCGGAGCTTCCAGATGAGTGGTTTTTTCCATTTCTTCAGTCTCTGTGTTCTTGCTAAGAGGCACAAAGACAAAAGATACCAATGAGAAGGATGCTGTGGTGTTAGTAACATAAATAACAGCAGTTTAAACTAAAAATAGGCCTGACATAGCCTGATTTGCAGCCTTTCATGTACTTCCCTAGCTTTGTTTATAGCCTCTCATACACTGTTTATAAGAGGAGCCATACTCTGTTGATGGTTGCATTCAGGGGCAGTGGGAATGTTTAGCTTTCACAAAATAAAGTAGGTCCTGCCCCTCCTACAGCAGATCTGGGTAGACAGGCTGAGAAGCGAATGGAGATGGAAGGCACAAATGGGTGAGGTGACCTCACCATTTAGTTCAAGCGGGAGCAATGTTTCACGATGGACTATGTTCTTTGGGAAACAATGAAATGAAGGTGCCTTTTTAAAAGAAAAGATAAATCCACNTCGTCCTGTCCCCTGTCACTTGGGAGAAGAGCCCAGCTCCCTCCTCTCCACAACCTCCTTTCAGGTAGTTGTAGAGAGCAATGAGGTCTCCTCTCAGCCTCCTCTTCTCCAGGCTAATTCCTTGTTATTAGTGTGTAGCCTTAGTATTTCTATCACCCCAATCCCCTCAGCAGGAATTGTTAACACCTTAAGATGCTGAAAGTCAAAGGAGAACCAAAATCTGGACTAAGTAAACTGTCTTTAACATTCTGCGTTCTGTTATTTTAAATTTCATTTCAAAGGTGCAACTGCTCTGATGTGTGGTTAACCACCCCTTTGCCTCACTTACAGATGGACTATCATGAAGGCAAGTCTACAGAATGGTGGAAATTCGCTATTAATCCAAGTGAAATTGGTCCATTTAGAAAAACGCATGAGAACACCTGCATAACACTGGAGAAATTCTCTGAGACTTTTAATATATTTATATTTCCATATATTCTTTTTTTGATGTCCCTGTCTCTTGCAGTAAATTGTTTAATGCAACACATTGAAGTCCTTGTAAGAGGACACGGCTCTCCTCCTGTATAAGACTACAACTAGAAAGCCAAGTGTGCAAGCACAGTCTTTTTCGTGACCCCTACATGCATAGTCAATGAGACTGGAATACTGCTCCGTTCAGCTTAGACCCTTTTCTCCACTGAACTGAACAATAACTCAGAATGCAAGACCACCAGGTGCACAGCCTTCCATTAAAGATTTTCACAAGAATTTCTGCTATGAGTTCAGGAGCCCAGGGTGGAAGAGAGAGTTCAGGGGTGACACGACTCCAGTGCTCTGATCTATGAATAATGCAAAGTGATAGGATGTAGTAGGACCGGTATTTTCAGCAGATATGGAGATCTATGAGTGCTGCTGGATAAGGCATCAGTGAACCTCAGATAAGATGTGGTGGACCTTTCTCGTCATTTGTGTTAAAAATAATGCACAAATACAGAAAGCAACCAGTGGGGCAACTGTGGGGATAAAAATTCTGTTTTACAAGAGGTTAAAGGAATTGAGGACTGTGACTGCTCTCTGTAAATACATACAAAAGCAGATATCAGGAAGAAACAGAGCTATTTAAGTTAAAGGATAATACTAGACCAGGGTCAAAGAGTGTAATTTCCCCTAAGCCAGGCAATTATGATAAAGTTTCTAACTTCTGGATGGATGAAGATAGGGAAAAGCCTTTCAGATGAGATAATGGCAGAGGCATCCTAAATTGTTTCAAGAAGCCTCCTTAAATCATGGCAGAAAATATGGCAGCAAAGGAGTGATGCTGACCATTATTCATATATTTACTATCCTTCTTGTACTATTTATCCTTTCTCTTATTTATTAAAAAAAAATGCTATAGCTTGAGATGGGAATCTGGTAATATAATGAATAAATAAATTGCTAATAATTTGTATAATAAACTGAAAACATTGCTTTTCCTGTGTTTTCAACCTTGGAATCAATGACAGAAGTACAGTTGTACAAATCAAATACTTTTACATAGAGAAAGTCAGACGATGCTTCTTCCCATTCAACATGCACTAATGACGCATTTTTTAATTATTTATTCATTTAAATGTTTCACTACTTTTTTAAGAAATCTATGATCCATATTTTGAGTCCAACCAACATAAGAATAATCTATTACACGTGGAATCCTAATGCTACAAATAGGGTGAAAAAAAGCTTTGTTGTGCGATAGCTGTGATAGATGATTACAAGAGTTCCTGAAAGAAGAAATAACACTTGCAGCTCTCATAGGAAAATGTGGCTTAGTTGGAAACAAAGGAGAATGCAATAGCTTTTCCTCTTTCTCATGAGCAACTTCTGTTCCAGAGAAAATTACCTCAAGATATTAACGTGCATCAAGAAAGCTCAGAGCTGGGATGTTTCTCCACAGGCTGCTGGTTTGCCCTCCTATATATCTCCTCTCAGAACCACACGCTCGCTCAGCAGATGCATGTGCCAAGCTGGTATACTCTGGGCTTATGTGGACTTGGAAGTGAGAAGGAAACCGCTGTCTGGGGCGTTAAGAAACACTACAAACTGTGAGCTGCTCTCCCTGGAGTTAAGCGTTAATGCGGTGCCCATAGACCATCCTGATGCAGCTATGGGCATTGACCTTAATCACTGCGCTTGGCTGAACTCCTCCATTAAACTCTATGAATAAAAAAAAAGACGTATGTGAAGGATTCAGCTTCCCCCACAGTTTAGGCTGACATTCTTTCCCTGCTGATCTAAAGGGAAAGAAAAATATATCAAGAAATGATGTCTAAAACAGCTGTATAAAAGGTCTGGCCTCCTATTCCTTCGAGGATTGCAACTGCCTCTGCTGTGTGAGAGTCCTGAATGCGCAGTTCTCCCATCCTGCTGCCTGATAAACTACAACAGCTTCAAAAGCAGAAATTTTTGCAGCATTCCTTTCAGACACTTAAGAAGATACTGGTGAATTCCAGTGAGAAAACTCAAAGCTGAGAATGTCATATCTCCTTTAGCTCTGTGTTGCAAATTGGCAAAGAAAGATTCTGGATCTCCACAGTGGCAGGGATTTAAATAAAAAATACCTTTGTTTTACCCTGAAAATGTCTCTTGGGCAAGCAAAATATCTGTGGCCTTACAAAACTCTGCACACCACTACAAGTGCTAGGAAATAAGTTGCTCATTTGGGAAAAGGAAAAAGAAGAAGAAAAGAAAGAGAAAAAAGAAAAGNCCAGGGCCTCCCCACCCTTATGGAAGTAATGTGGCTTTTGGCTTAAAGGTGGAATTTAGGTTTCCTCATAACTGTAGAGAAACTCTTTCCAACTCTCTGGAGCTGCACTGATGAGAACCCAGGAGAATTGACAGCAGGAATAAAGACGTGGTGCTACTTTTAGCTGTATCTCCTATATGGGACTAAATCTGTGTGGGGCAGGAAAACTTAAGATTTGGGGAGCGTTTATTGGCTGTGGCATCTCCATTGCTAGGAAATGGGGTTCTGTCAGATCGCTTATTCTCCTTAGAGCGGGGATTTTGTCCTCTGACCAGAAAGGTTCCTAGCACACATTTGACACTGCTAACTGGGTAGATTACTGAGTGTTGTTTTGCTTTCTACCTCTTCCTTAAAGGAGTAGCCAACAGAAAAATTTGGGTGAATCATAATATTCCATCCCTTCTCTGCTCGTACTTCTTAATCATTTCATCTCTCTTTAAAAAGCCTCTGCCTATACACACTGATGAGATACCAAGTGCTTCTGCCTCGGCCCAGCAAAGAACAAATAGGTTCTGTTCTCCTCCTAGATCAGGATCCAATTCCTTAGTCCATGTTGAAGCTCTCTAAGCTCAGCTTGTGACAAGAAAACAGTAGATCGCGTTTCTGAGATCCAATTCTTAGTAAAAGCACTCTGGGTGCACTTTCAGGGTTGGACCAC
>WAAB01003453.1:32471-46443 GCA_013389865.1 Piaya cayana | reverse complement strand
TGGTGGTGGTGATAAAAGACTATACAAAACAACTGATGCACACTGCAATTACTCACCGCCCTGTGGAATGATGCCCAGCCTGTTCCCAAGCAGCAACTCTTTCCCCCCCGGGTAAGACCCCCCAGTATATATGCAGAGCACAACACAATATGTCAGGGAATATCCCTTTGTCCAGTTAGGGTTAGCTGTGAGCTGACCTTGCTGTGTCCTCTCTAAGCTTCTTGAGCATCTCCAGCCTCCTTGCTGGCAGGGCAACATGAGAAGCTGGAAAGTCCTTGATTTAAAGAGAACACTGCTTAGCAACAACTAAAACACCAATGTTTTATCAGTTGCTCTCATCCTAAATCCATAACATAGAACTGCACCAGCTACAAAAAAGAAAATTAACTCTTCTCCAGACAGAAATAGGATGGTTATGATGCCTCTATATATACAGAGATTCTGCTACCGATCAAAACAAAATAAAAGACTTAAGGATATTACTGAATAATTACTTGGGATTCAAAAATTTCTTCTGCTGTCTCTTTAGCTGAGGGAGAGAAAGAAGAGTCAACTGTGAATATCTAATCAATCAGACATGTTTATGTCTAATTGCTAATGACAGGATTTCCAACAAAAGTCATAGCTCACATCCAATTGTTGCAAAGGACACAAAGAGCAGCGTAGGAGTTATGCAGAGAATCCAGGGAGGTTGTTTTGAGCATCTAGCTCTCCAAATCATGGATTTTGAACTGCCTTCAAAGAATGAGCACTTAGATGGTCAGAGGACAGAGGTCTTATATCCAGCATCATTTCTAGGTGCTAAATACCATCCTATTTCCTTTCACTGAAAAAACCTCAGAGCACACAGTTGTGTCTAGGAAAAAAAAAAAATCCTCCTTGGTTCTACAAGTAGATTCAAGTCTCTGGTCTTTTTCTTGCAGAAGAAATCACCCCATCTCAGAAAGTCAAGTGAGATCTTGAATTTCTTGTTTTGGATTTCCTCTACTAGACCTTCAATTACTTGATCTGAGACAGACTTAAAGTAACAGGACACCCAAGAATATCACTCTGTCAAGACTACAACTTCACGTGAAATCAATATCTTCTATTCCTTTTGAAAAAATGCACATTCAGTCACAGACTATTGTAGCACATCCCAGCATCAGACCTGGGATATCTGGCAAGTCATAACTGACCTGAACAAAGCTTTTCATTGCTGCACAGACCTTCCGGCATCAGTTACTCCAGTACCCAGCACAACCTTCTTCCTGGGTTTAGAATTAGCTGCCGTCCTGGTGAGGAAACACTCTTAAGTCCTGTACTAATTGCAGACTCTGTCTTTCAAGTACCAAGAGATCTGAATGGCAAGGATAATGTGTAGCATAGGAAAAGATGACTCATGCTTTGTTAACAAGAGTTGAAGAAATTACCTCGCAGGAAAAGCCTTGAACTACAAAATTAATATTAAACCAAGATCTGACACTGCAGTCGCACCAGGTTCTCTTGTCAACGATGGCACTTTGTGTCCTTTTGACACTGACAAGATGAAATGACACTGAAATACCTGAGCCAAAAAGTCCTGGTGGTAAATCTCAGGCACTTGCTCTTCCCTTTTGCTTTTGAGGTAACTGATGGTCTGAGCACGGGAAAATGCAATTCACTCTGCTGCCTGTAGGAATGACTTAAAAGGCAGCTAGAATACAAGATAATGTTGGGGAGTGCCATGAATAAAACATGTTTTGCTGTCTGCGTGCGTTTCTCCCAGCTACCTTTCAGAGAAACATCCCTGTTACACATCACTACTTAGAGAGCAGAAAAAGAGGATCTGGACCTTATTCTGCTGAGGGCAGTAGCAGACAATCCTTATCGCATACAAGACAAGAAGATTTCTGACCTGTGGGCCAGAGTTCAAAGGCGGAGACTTTCAAACACATTTAAGCTGAAAATGCACATGCTATTAAAGCTAATGAGAGTTAACAACAATCAGATTTATACATACAGTTACCGAATATTTCTATGGATCTGGACTTTGTTTTGAAAATATTTTTGTGATGTCCCCAACCCCTGAAAGCTTATTCACTTAATTTCTGATCAGAAAAAAGTAAAAACCACTGGAAATCTGGAGAAGCTGAAACATTTTGTTTTGTTATTGCTAGGAGAAAAAGAAAATCAGACTTCTATTTCCCAGTGAGTTTTCTTCCCAAAGTTTGCTGAATGTAATAAAAATAAGAAACAGAAAGAATGAGAAATGTTCCCTTGAAAATGAAATATTTATTTTGGTTTAAAAGATCCTTTGTTTCAGGATTATGCTATTGGGGAAATAATGTTGAAGGCTGGCCTTGAAATAATGAAAAAAAATAGTATTTTTCAGTGAACTAAGGTATTGATTACAGGCATAGCTCTACTGCTAATAGATAGAATAAAACACAGGGATCAGCTAGGGAGTTACAAGTCTAGACAAAGTATAGTCGTGGCCTCATGATGATTAAAAGAACAAGCACAGCAAATGGTGTCTCATCTTCAAGTTGAGGAGTTTTGTCAGAAGTAAAACCTTGAGAACCAGTCCTTGACAAATGGCTGAGAACCACATCCCCCTCCCTCCCCCCGAATTATATTTTTGATTGGGCAGTGTGGTAAAAAATGCAGCCTCTCACTTTCAATATAATTTATTCCTTTAGTTAGAGGTATTATTGCTTGTATAGAAGGGGTACATTTTTTTCACCTGTCCTGTTTTTATCATGAGAAAAAGTATCTTATAATTAATACCTCGTTTGCCATGCAGTTACTTAGGGACTGGTACAAAAGAACCAGTTTAAAGTAACACCCAGGCTCCTCTGTTGTAGTCTAAGGACCAGGAAATTATGCATGGATCAAAATAAAGCTGTGGAGGAAGCTGTAGCATCCTAAGACCTGGTTCATCCTTACCAGACTAAATTGACAATTGTTTTGGGTATTTGATGAGTTGCTGAAGGGAGGACTAAAGTCTCCTAAACTTCCAGCAGGCAGTCAGTGATTCACAACTGCTTTTTTTGTAAGTTTTACTACCTACAAACATAAGCCTCGGTTACCCCTTTCTCAGAAAACGGACCCACAAATTCAAAAGGTACTTGGTTTGTGGGAATTTTACAGAATCAGAATCATGGATTGGTTTGAGTTAGAAGAGACAGTCACTGTAAGGTCTCCTCGGAGCCTTCTCTTCTCCATGCTGAACAATCCAAACTCTCTCTGCCTGCCTTCACATGGGAGGTTCTCCAGCCCTTGGATCACCTTTGTAGCCTTCATCTGGACCTGTTCAACAGTTCCGTATCCTTCTTATGTTGAGGATTCCAGAACTGGACACGGTACTCCAGATGAGGTCTCACAGGAGAGGAATAGAGGGGCAGAATCACCTCTCTCGACCTGCTGAGCATGATCTTTTGATGCAGCCCAGGATACAGTTGGCCTTCTAGGCTAAGAGTGCATTGCGGGCTCATGTGGAGCTTCGCATCAACCGGCACCCATGAGTCTTCCTCTGCAGGGCTGCTCTCAATCACTCCATCCCCATCCTGTATTGAAACCACAGAATGCCCTGACTCAGGTGCAGGACCTTTCATTTGGCTTTGTTGAACGTCATGAGGTTCACACAGGCCCACTTCTCCAGCTTGTCCAGGTCCCTCTGGATGACATCCCATCCTTCTGATGTGGCAACTGCGCCACTCAGCTTGGTGCCATCTGCAAACTTGCTGAGGGTGCTCTTGATCTCACTGTCTATATCATTGATGAAAGTATTCAACAGCACCAACTTCTTTCAATGTCTCATCCCGTAAATGACTGCTGCACTCAGAGAGAGGTTCTTCCCCTGCCTTTTACCTTGTCAAGTATAATTCAGTAATTTCTTGTTCCCTCTTCCTCTTTAATTTCTGGAACGCTGCAGATCTTTCAAAGCGTTTTTTGACAGGAGGTAGTGAGAAGGTTATTGCATGATTTTGGTTTTGTTTATTTGCTTATTTCTTTTTTTTCAAGGAAAACAATAATAAAAAAAGAAGGCTCAGTTTCTCAGTGAGAATAAAAGCATTTTTATTCATTATTACACTAGTTTGAATTTTAACCCACTTTTAAGCAGGGTCCATAAATTCTTCACTAAGAAGGTTGAAAGTTTGGGGGTTTATTTATTCGTTCATTTATTGTGGCACTCATGGACAAAAAAAGTCATCTACAGCTTAATAAAGATGGAGGGAGAGACAAAAATATATGTCATCAGTTGCCAAAAGATAGAAGAAAACCCAGCCTGGTAGACCTTCCCTTCCTCCACTACTTCCTTTGTGAGTGGTCTTCATGCTTTGCCCAGGTTTGCAAATCACCTTTAATATCAGCCACAGTGTAAGTACCTATAAGAAATTATTCAATATTTAATATAAACCAGAAGCATCTGTTTATGCCAGGACAAAAAAAACAGTTAATTTAATAGCTCAGAATGTCTTCAAATGAAGAACAGTGCTTTGCAATGTTTCTAATTTATTTAGAATCACCAGGTTGGAAGAGACCCATTGGATCATCAAGTCCAACCATTTCTAACCATTCCAACTTGTCCATATATTTTGACAAGAAGCTCTTCTAGGGAAATGTTCACCCCCCCATCCCCCTCCAGGTAGCAGTGCATTTGCTGTGCCTCTGGAGTGGACTGTCTGGTTTAGCACTCCAGAGGCATCTAGTGTGCACTGAAACTGCTCTGCTGTCCAAACCAACATCCTCTAAGTGGTGTCTGGCACGAGGTTCACTTCCCAACTGCTGTGTTGCTCCTAATGAAAGAACAAATACAGACACAGTCAGAAGGAGAAAAATCTCCAAGGGCAACAAAGGCAGAATGCAGTAGATGCACTCAGTCACTGGGATGGTTCATTTGGAGGCCATCAACTTTTCCAACAGTTTAGAAGCAATTGTAGTACGTAATGTTGCTCCCCAACAGTGGCTCCCATAGAGACTATTTGTCTGAGCCAGTTCAAAACTCTTTTATATATTTGTACATTTATGATCATTATAAAACTAAAGCACACAGCTTGATTTTGCTCTCCTGAAACAACGACAGGTTTCTTTATTTGTTATTTTTTGCTGTGGAAGATTTACAAAGGCAGTGCTTTTTTGGGGATTTCTGAGGTGTGAGATAAAAGTCAAGTATTGAAAAAGTTTTCTATGGCAATTTTCATTAAAGGCCATCAGAGTTCCAAAGAGATCAAAATGGACTAATAAAATATTTGGAAACATATAAGACATGGTTTTAATGTGGAAGTTATGGGGGTCACATTGGATAGAGTGAAAAAAACCCACACTTCTTTTATTTTTCATTGTATTAATTTGTTCCATCATGAAACATGAGTCGAATATGAACAATTTAACCCAAAATGATTTATTTTTCTTTGTATGTGTGGGAGGATTGTGAAGGGTTGATGCTATTGGGTGGGATTTTTTCCTATTTTGGCCACCAATACAGAAATCCCATTAGCTGCATAGTTCTTATCTTGGAGTCATACAGTGACTTGGGAAATATCACTTCACCTTCTCTGCTTCTACTTCTTTCTTAATCTACTTAGATTGTAACTTCTTTGGATCAGAGCTAATTTGTTAAGAATTTGCACCATGCCCAGAAAAAAATATATCCCTAATTTCCCTTTAACTACTTCAGTGAGAAAAATAGTAAAATAGTATGAGTAATAATAACAACTACAGTGCCTGAAAATTAAACTTGATTAAGAGACCTCACTCAGTGTCACCTGCCAGTGAGCTTCCTCTCAAAGGGACACTAATTTTCTTAAATTTTTATTATTATTGTTCTCGCTGTCTCTTATTGCTCTGAGGCACAACTGAAATGTGAAAGCTGCTGCTGGAAAGCTACCCATTAAAACTGTAATTTCAATGTGCTGACATTTCAGTGGGAGGCTTACTCCTTGTGTAGCTCAAAAATTTGGATTTGCAAAATATCATGCAGGGCTTTAAAAGCTTGGCTGTGTCAACTGTTGGTTGTATCCGGGGAAAATATGAGATAAACTAGATGACTAAAAGGTTGCTGTAAGGCCCTATATTTTGTAATTTTTCTAGTGAACAGTATTAAATTATAATATATACTTCTGATCAGAAATTAATTGCCATTTTGTTCTGGGATTGGGCATCTTTATGATGCTTCCTCTATGTGTCTTGTGGATTTTGTGAGGAACGTGATGTGGATGTACTGACACAGAAGGGCTTCTCACATAATTGTCAAATGATTTCTAAACAATAGGAAAAAAATGATAATTTTCCCAGTGAAATTCACCTCAGTAATTGTCTTGAAGATAGACAAGTAATAAGGATGAAGGCAGAATCGAGCTTGGACTCCCGCTTTGGGGCAACTTATACTTGACTCTACAGGGAGGAAAAGATATAATGTGTTTTGAGAGGGCATAATGGAGGGGTTACGTTTCAATGAATGTTAAAGCCAAGAGTATGATCTTCATCCTTTCCAATGTAGTAGATATTAAGCCAAGTTACACTGCAGCCTGTTTGATTCATTCAAATTAAGATTCATAATGATCCAATATGGCAAATGCCCCAACATTACTGAACAGGGGAGAAGACCCTTCTGACATTTGGCTATTTCTTGTTATATGGTCCCTTGATCTTTTTCTGAACAGCATGTTACAGAGCATCTTGCTGTTTTCTGCGCAGTGCTGAGAAACAGATTGCTTCACAGAGACTATCTCTAACCTTGTTGGCAGCAGCTCCAGGGCAGAGAAGCAAACCTCTTTTGAATTAAAGTCGCAAGCAGCCATATTAACAAGCATATGATTATAGTACAAATTGCCCTGAATAATTCAAAAAGAGTCGTATCTGAAGTTTGATGGTAATCACAGCTTGGGATGATATTACTAAAAATGGAACACACTCTCTTGGATAAGAATTGCCTTTCTTCTGTATCTTCTCTCCTCTCCTACACATTCCCTTCACATTCCCTTCTCTTCGGTTCANGGATGATATTACTAAAAATGGAACGCACTGTCTTGGATAAGGATTGCCTTTCTTCTATATTTCCTCTCCTCTCCTTCACGTTCCCTTCTCTTCCTTTCACCTTCCCTTCCCTTCTTTNTGTGTGTATATATATATAAAAATGATTCACAGCTACTGAAAAGCACTCCATCATCAACTCTAGAGAAAAGAGTCTTTTTTTTTACACACAACACAAACATCCTACACTTACAACAGCAGTACCTTGATACCATGGGTCCTCCTCTCGCATCAGNGAGAAACAGATTGCTTCACAGAGACTATCTCTAACCTTGTTGGCAGCAGCTCCAGGGCAGAGAAGCAAACCTCTTTTGAATTAAAGTCGCAAGCAGCCATATTAACAAGCATATGATTATAGTACAAATTGCCCTGAATAATTCAAAAAGAGTCGTATCTGAAGTTTGATGGTAATCACAGCTTGGGATGATATTACTAAAAATGGAACACACTCTCTTGGATAAGAATTGCCTTTCTTCTGTATCTTCTCTCCTCTCCTACACATTCCCTTCACATTCCCTTCTCTTCGGTTCACCTTCCCTTCCCTTTCTTTCCCCTGATGCAGCCAGGAGGGGATTAGAAATCAAAGAATTTTCCTCTCAGTTCACTCTATGATTCTTGTCTCAGTTGCTTACTAAACCCAAAATAGCTGAAAATTTCTGGCAGTCACTGGAACAATTGCTCCTCTTGTAAGAGGAATGTTGATTCGTACCTGCAGATATAGACAAAGGGCTGCTAAAGCAAACCTCATCCGAATATAGGATCTGACGTTGAATATGCTGCAAATCTCTCAGGTATTTTGTAGTTTCTTTATATATATACATATATATAAATATGTGTGTGTATATATATATATATATAAATGATTCACAGCTACTGAAAAACACTCCATCATCAACTCCAGAGAAAGGAGTCTTTTCTTTTTTTTTACCCACAGCACAAACATAGTACATTGGCAGCAGCTGTACCTTGATGCCATGGGACCTCTGCTGGCATCAGTAGTTGAGAAGTAGCAAGGCAGCATAGTTACCACTGATTCACACAAATAAAATGCAATTAGTGCCAACCATTTATACAAAGGACACTTTCATGTTAGAAGTCAAGCTGAGTTCATCAGCAGTAGGAGGGCTGAGATATCAGTGGACTAGGCTGGGTGGAGGTGCAGGAAAAGCCCTGGTGTCCTTAGGGTAGGACAATGAAATTATGCTTTGGAAACTGCGGGTATGTTTTCGTCTCTACTGCTGATCAGCCTGCGTGAGCTGGGGTGAGTCACGGTGTCATTGTTGCCTCGTCTGCCATCTGCGCCTGTTTATTTGCATTGAACACTCTTAGGGGACCAAGCTGCCGCCTTTCTTTTTTCCCTTTTCCCTTTTGTGCTGCACTTATCAGCAGAAAGCCCAGAGGCTCTAAGAGGATTCTGGGGGAGTGTCTGTTGTAAGAATAAGTATATTGCTTGTAAAAGGCAAGCAAGCCACAAAAATATTATCTGACAACCTGCACAGACCTATCGTTGAATCTTTTTGGACCTCTTGGGCAGCATCAATATTATCTTAGGATAGTTTTTTCTCAGAGCCACATACAGACATATTCTGTGTCTCCAGATATTTCCCTTATAGGTAGACAGTGTTCAGTACAGCTTGGATAATCTTTGCACATCGTGAGTGGTGCCTGAGTTGTTTCTGGTGAAACATCACTGGCTCCTCTGACAAATTTTTGTCCTCCATACTTAGCAAGTTACTACAAGCATGAGAACAAGCTGTTTTGGGGTTTTTTTTAGAATAGTGACTGACAGCCACAGAGAAAGATTTTTGAGTTCTTAAGATAAATGTGGAAGGGGAAGGAATAAAGGGAGGGAAACAGAAAGCAGCTGAATGGGTACATTTGCAAAGAAATTGCCAAGCACTACAGCATGACAGAAAGTTTTGGCAACCTGAACTGATGGTAGGGAAATGGAGACAAACTTGTCTGTATTTGTAAAGGGTAATAGCTGCTAAAAGCAGACAAGCAAATCTAAGCAGGTTTCGTTCAATGATTAGAACAGGATTTCCTTTCTGCTCTGCATCTACATGTACAGCTGTACAATTTAGTTACCAGCAAGGCAGTGCACAAAATATTGGAGCTGTTAGGAAATATATAATTTGATTATTTGAATTATTTTTCTCCCATTTGATTTTCTCATTTCCACATTGCATTTCTCTCAAACTGGAGTGTGAATGAAAGACACAGTTTGGTTGATTTTGGTTTTGCTTTCTGGCCACTTCCACTTTCTGGTCCTCAAACCTGAACACTAAAGCACCGAGTTGTCAAGGCTGAGAAGATCAAGGTTCCTTGATCTGCCTTGAGTAGAAACGCTCAGATTGATCTAATACACTGAATTTTCCAATTAAAATTTAATTTTACAGAAACCACTTTTCTAGCTATTAGTCTCCACTGGAGTTAATGTCAAAGGCTCGGTTTAGTACAGTTTAGCTCCCTGCATTAAGAGCACCTTGTCAGAGGCACTTTGGGACTCATAAAATTCAGCAGAAGTGCATACTGTCTCCCACTCAGTAAAACTTTTAATCACAAAGCAGAGCTCATTTTCCCAGTCAGACGGTAAAATCCAGCAGGGAAAAAAGAAAAAAAAAAGCATAACCGATAATAAATGAAGTATCTTGAATAAGTGCTTTATTTAGAGTTGAGAAATCACTTTTTGCATTCTAAATTACGTTTTTTTAAAGAAGATTGATAGAACTATGCAAGACTCATATCAGATTACACCTCGATTAAAAGGCAATAAATTTATTTTGATGATCATCACCATTTTTGTAATGTTAAATAACTTTTTATTTTACATAAGGGCCTCGTCGCTGCCCCAATGGATTCACAACTGATCGAGCCAGGCATCTACCTCAACTGCTGCCCAGTGTAAGACATCTTAGTAGGAGAGACAGAAACTCTTCCCTTAGCAGTTATCCAGAAGATTGTTCTGAAGAGACATTTGTTGCTACTATTTCAACCAGTTTTGCTGCTGATAAACTAGTAAAGTTTCTACTTTGTTTTCATTAGTCCACCTACTATGATAAAGCATCCCTGGGTTTGGTTTTTTTTCATTATCTGCATGCAATTCCATTGTTTGTATTTTATTTATCAAGTTATTTTTTTTAAAAGTGGGTGACTAGAATTTAAAATAAAATGTTCAGATCAAGTCCTGAGGGTGAGGTGGGGGAAAAAAAACCTCACCATAATGTTATTAGGTAAATTTATCTGTTCTGTTCTGTTCTTTTTATATGCTATCATTTCATTTGTTGCTTTGACCAATGCTATACAGGGACAATAACTCCCTTGAGTTTCTCTGTCTACTATTAAACTTATTCCAGTACCACAAGTACATAAATACCTCTTTCTCATATATGCTCCTGTTAAACTGGCAGCCTTAGATTATCTGGTCACCTGGTTTTGCCAGGCTCTGTTGCCTTTTCCTTGACCTTTTCCAGTTTCACTAAATAAGTACCATCTATTTGCCCTTGATTGTTTCCTCTTCTGCATCATGACAAAAAAGTGTCAAGCTCTGCTGTGTGCTTGTCATCACCCCCTAAAAAAAAGTCATTTTGCAGATTCCTCAGCTTTTTTACTTTTTCTTTCATGGCTCTTTCCACAGAACACACCATATGGCATCAGAGAGGTGAAAGAAGTTCCTGTATTAAACAAATGGCCTTGATGTCACTTGTTTCCCTGGATAATAGTAAGCTTTGTGAGGAAATTCATAGGAATATCTCTTATGTGCCATAATGAGTGTTTTGAAGGCCTGAGACCTCTGTTGTTCTCCTGATCTAATGCACCAATGATCTTCAGGTAGGAAATATTATTATTTTTATAACTAGAAATATAATTAGGAGTGGTCAGGGGTACATCGACTGCCGAAACCTCAATGAAAGGGCACCATTCGAAGAATCTTTACTACAAACAGCATTGCAGTCCCTCTTCACCTAACATTAGCTGTCCCTTCATACCTGTTCTGGGATTCAAGACATAGCTTCTCAGAGATGAGAGAAGGAGAAATTTAAACAGATTGAAACTTCTTTGCCTTAGTGGCTTGTTGTGATCAAGTCTGTCCAAGCTTGAATGAGAAACCAGATAAGTAACACAACCAAACTGGATTGTGTAAAAACAGTCACGGAAAACACCAGAATTCCTCTTTGGTGAACAGGTGCTCAGGATCCTCATATCCACAAAGTGTGATGTAGTGTCAAATATACGAGGTTGATGACCTACTTGGAGCTTTAAGAGTTTCTAGTGGAGACCTGGAGTTGTCTGGTACAATGGATGACAAGAATGAGCTGACCAGTTTATACTCTTCATCCTGCCAAAACACGGAAGGGGAANAAACCTCAATGAAAGGGCACCATTTGAAGAATCTTTACTATAATCAGCATTGCAGTCCCTCTTCAGCTAACTTTAGCTGTCCCTTCTTACCTGTTCCGGGATTCAAGACAAAGCTTCTCAGAGATGAGGGAAGGAGAAATTTAAACGGACTGAAACTTCTTTGCCTTAGTGGCTTATTGTGATCAAGTCTGTCCAAGCTTGAATGAGAAACCAGATAAGTAACACAACCAAACTGGATTGTGTGAAAACAGTTGTGGAAAACACCAGAATTCCTCTTTGGTGAACAGGTGCTCAGGATCCTCATATCCACAAAGTGTGATGTAGTGTCAAATATACGAGGTTGATGACCTACTTGGAGCTTTAAGAGTTTCTAGTGGAGACCTGGAGTTGTCTGGTACAATAGACGACAAGAATAAACTGACCAGTTTATACTCTTCATCCTGCCAAAACACGGAAGGGGAAGGGGGGAGAAGAGAAGAGAAGAAGTCAGATGGAGAGGGCCATGACCACCTTTCCCCACTTTTAACAGAGGGAAAACATTGTGCTGACCAGGAAGCATCCTCTGCCTTTAAGCCTCAGCAAAGAGATGAAGACAAAATGTGCACCCAAACTTGTTATAAATACTGGTTCATGAATATTTGCAAAGTCCTTGCTAAAGAAGAGAAGGACAGGGCTTACTTTGAAATAAGATGTGCTCACTTAGACTTCCCATTTCTTTTAGTAATAAATTTATGTAAATTAAAATACATTGCATATGCATGTTTAATTTTGCTGCTCATAATAATGACAATTGCAATTAAGCTCCTTGCTTTCTTGGCAACAACAATAAGATAGGAAATAAATAAATAAATAAATAATAGTAAGTCATGTTTCCTGTGACCTTTTCTAAAACTTGGGAGTGAACTGGAAAACTGATCTTTTAAAAAATCTAGTTTTGTTAACATTTTCATAAGCACGTATATTTATTAGTGTGTTTATGGTTGCCTTAGGGAAAAGAGAGAGATTAAACATCCCAGAAACCAATTTGCAAAGAGCAAGACTAACTGTGAAAATAAAACTCCACTGTTTTAATTATAATGACTCTCAAAGATTAAGTCTTCCATGGTCAATACAAGCAAACCTTGTCATTTAAAGCAGTGATAGAGGAAGAGATGATCTCTTCTCTTAGTTGGATGTTGGAGTTGGATGCATAAAAGGGTATAAAACTTACTAAAATTCAGTTGAGTAGGTGCATTTCCAACCATAGTTTTATGGCTGGAAACACTGAGTGGTTATATTCACAGAAGTTAAAGTGCCTATCGAAACACAAGTGCCAGGGAAGTGACGGGACTGGGAAAGCAAGCGAAGGGAAAAGGGGTAAACTAGTCACAAACAGAAGTTCTTCTGCAGTCCCTCACCAGGCCAGGACATTCTCCTCTTCCCCCAGTAACTGTCGCACCCTTCAGTTTCCCCACTTGAAGACATCAAGTGCCAGTTCATTCCATATTGAGATCTCCAGATCCTTTACTCCTACCTCTCCCTGTCACTGATACAGATTATCAGCTGGCTGCCTAAATTTGTTTAGTTAAATCTCTCTGTCATTGATAAGCTTCCTCCACAGCCCACCCAAACCATTGTTTTTTCTGCATCCTGTGGTCATTCCAATTCACTTCTTTTGGGGAAAGGGTTTAATGAATATCTAATTTTTTACAACATAAATAAGAGGATTCTTCTCTTAAATAACTTTCTGTAAACTCAAAGTGAGTCTTTTATAGATCCAATGTGGACTAAGATATGACTGAATAAAGAAGGACATTGTCCAGTTTGTACAATTTGTATTGTATCCAGTTTCAAGACAACTGGATGTGCCTGGGAGCAGTTCATCTTGGGTCAGACCCTTGGTCTGATATGAATGAAAAATTGGACATTTATACCCAGGAATCTGTCCTCTTGGTTCCAGATATTTTATATCATGTGGTTTAACCTAGTATATAGACACAAACATCCAAAAAAACCAAACATTTTTTTGATTAGTCAAGCTGAGTTACATCCTCTAATGGAAAGAAATTTGCTGAAATGAAATGAACAGGAATACTTCATTGATTCCTTATCTACATACTGACATTAAGAAAAAAAAAAAGTACCAAAACCCTGCGTCCAGCAGATCATTCACCTGTTAATTATCCTCATCGATTTTGGATATGGAAATGTAGTGGCTGAATGTGGATCTGTTCTGCAGTGGGTTCTGTCAGCTGGGACTTCTTTGGGCTCTGACATACAGAATACTGGGAGAAAAGAGACAGGAATTCAATTTTCTTCCCCCTTCATGACTTTCCCTTAGGACATCTGGGATAACCTTCTATTTGACTCATAGCAAGTAGAAGTTTCTTTTAAATAGAGAAGTAGTACTTTTTATTGCATTATCTGAATTGCATATGGCACTGAGACATAGAGTTTAAAAAATCCAGTGGCCAATGTACAGTGTAAAAAAAACATGACAAATGCCACAAAATGGGCCCAGAGACCCCAAATTGGAGACAAATTACTCAAAATGTTTCCAGAGATTCCAAAATGGGGACAAAGGTCTCAAAATGGGTCCAGACACCCCAACATGGAAACAAAAGCCTCAAAATTA
>WAAB01003453.1:19586-32298 GCA_013389865.1 Piaya cayana | reverse complement strand
ACGGAAGGGGTCATTAGGCATTGGAATATGCTGCCCAGGGAGGTGGTTGATTCGCCTTCCCTGGAGGTGTTCAAGGCACGAGTAGATGAGGTCCTGAGGGACATGGTTTAGTGTTTGGTGGGAATGGTTGGACTCGATGATCCGATGGGTCTCTTCCAACCCGGTGATTCGGTGATTCTGTGAAGAGGAGAGACAGCTAAAGATGGGAGAAAACAACAAGATGAAGTGGATATAGGGAAGAGGAACTTGGGACAGTATTGAGTAGTTTCACCAGATTGTTCCAGGGAGTGCTGAAAAGAGAAAATAATAAACTATGAAACTCATCATGATGTTATTTTGATTTTTACTGTGTATTTTTGGACAAAGGTGGACAAAACTCTTTCTAAGCCATAGTAAAATAGGTCAGAATAAGATAATTACTCATACCAGCGCAGAAACCAGCACTAAGGAAATCATAGTTAAAGAATGCTGGAATACTTTTTATTGGTTGTCATTAAATTTATTGGTAAGGGGATTTCACTAACAAAAACCCAAACCTTGTCCCCTCAGCAATATAACAGCACAAAACAGAGTGAATCTAGTGTAGGAAAAATACCAATCCATCAAGAAAAATACCATCACCTGAGCTTTAGGGCTATGACATTTGGGAGTTTGTACCATCAATTAGCTCAACCTATTTGTTTTATAAATTACAATTGCATGTCTAATCCTGGTAACTTTCTTTCCCTAAAGAGTTTGTGTAGCAAAAAAAACCCCACAGTTAAAGCAGAGACTGAATGGCCTTAACTTCTAGGTACATCTGAGAAAAAAAGAAGTGTTATTTCACTCTACTACCTATTTTCAGTCTGAGATGAAGATAAGAGAACTTCACATCTGCCTTCTCCAAGCCATTCATTCTTTTCCTATATTCCTACTGCATTCAGTCTTTTTTTTTAATGTGACCTTTTATTCTTTCTATACTTGTAGTATGCAAGTGCTCCTACAGTCCTGTAATCATTCCCACTGATTTAATATACCCCCATCTCTTCATACAGTTTCTGTCTTCAACTTGATTTTTACCACCCAAAAGGCCTGTCTCAAGGCACTACTGATTTGCTTTAAGGCACCACTAAGTATTCAGCTCCTTGTGGCTAATTATGTCCTGTTTGACTTCTTTACTCCCTAAATGGAGTATTGCCTTTCAATCACCATTAGCAACCTTCATCTAAGATGAGTCTCATAGCTCCTGTCACAAGCAAGGTAGAGCTAGTTATCAACAGAAACTTATACTACTTTTGCCAACCAAATTCGGGAAGTGCAGAAGTGCACAGAGGAATCTTCATAGGAATGGTTGGACTCAATGATCCAATGAGTCTCTTCCAACCTTGTGATTCTATGATTCTATGATTCATCCTGGGAGAAAATCAAAATCCAGCTGGACATGGTCCTGGGCAACCTGGTCTAGCTGACCCTGATTTGAGCAGAGGGGTTGGACTAGACAATCTCCATGGTTGCCTGCCAACCTCAATGTTTCTGTGATAATGACTAGAAGATTTTTCCAGTAGTCCTTTGTGTGCTACCTTGCCAAAGGCACTTGGCAAACCAAAATGTTTGCTATTCTAGGGTTTCTTTTGTGTCTTATCTGGTATGTTCAAAGAATTTTAGACTCTGATGCTTGCTGAGGATGCTAGTCATTACTCATTAGCAATTTTGTGGTGCTTTTCTGCCTGCAAACCCTAAATCTAGGTCAAATGTGAAATATTTTTTTCCCCAGTGGAAAAGAACTCAGCTACCTTTTGAGCACTCAAGAAGAGGGTTATGGACCAGCTGATGTGTCACTGATAGAATGTGTGAAGGTTAGAAGAATAATAAGTAAACATTGCCCTTAGAGAATGAAACAGATAGCATGTTATAGTTTTTAATGTATTTGGTTTTCTCTGTTCAATGATTATTTAAACCAATACACTAGCTAGAGCCCTGAGGTTTGCTACATTTTTAGTTCCTGGAATCTCTATTCAATATAGATGCTAAAAAACTATAAATGCATTCAAGAAAGCAATGGAGATTGATATTAATTGTGGAATATTTGTAGTGACAATATACTGGAAATAAATACTAATGGAAAAGATACAGTCTCAGCACCCAGAAAATTTGGGTCTTATTTTCAGTTTGCCACTGATTTGTCATCTGACCTTTAAGTTTCACATAGTCACAGAGTTTGCTTTCCCTCAGGGTTCTTTCTGCTTCTGTTAAGTCTATACATTTTATTCCATAATCATCCACAGTATGAATTCTATCACTCTCCCTGAAGCCTTTAGCATTACTGGGTAGGATGCTGAGTTGGAGGAATATCTTCTGTGGTCCAGATATCTTTAATCAGAAACAAATCACCGTTGTGGCTTTAAGTCTCTCCCATGAAACTCATTTCAATTAAACCTCTCACTCTGACAAAGAAGTGTGCAATCTTTCTTTAGCAACCCCGCATAAGAAAGTCAGCAAGTTCCCTGGATACATCTGGAAAAGAAATTATTTCATGAAGGAATAGTAATATTTTTAAGCTGATTTCTGAGCTGCTTTTTTGCTAGTGAATGCCCAGCCGTGGAGTCTACTTGAGAGTGATTTCTTTATTGTTGTTGATAAATGATTTACTATCATAATAAAGTCCACAGAACAGGAATGAATGTCTGAAATCCTGGACATTTATTGAACAGGCACAACATTCCACATTCATTTCAGTAATTACATATGATAGCCACGTACTAATATATCTGAACCATATGTTTTAAGGAACAATTTAATTCTTGTTATGCACTCATGTTGTTAGCTACAGTTTTGTAGTTGAGAGTACATGGTGCTTCCATGCCTGACCATGTAACCCAGGGGTAAAAAGAGTAAAAAATACCGTTAATTTTAGTTGGAAAGAGTTAGTACTTTTCTTTCACCTTATGTGCACAATGACAGGTGGGTGTGTGATAAAGGAACGCAAAGACAGGGGTCTTCTATGTGATATTAACATATTGAAATATGTTGAAAGTAGAGGATATGTCTGAAGAAGTCTAAAGACATCTCAGTCGAAGTGCAGAAACAGAAGTTCAAGCTTTTCATCTAAGATGAGCCGTGGTTTTTACATCTCTAAGCGTCACCTTGGGAATCTGAAACAGATTCTGAAACGTACCACTTCCTTGGCTTTGAAAATAACAGTTTAGTGGTTACTTAGACATTGCTGGAATTTTGACCTTGATTCTGAAAAATCTATTTCCACAGATGTATCCTATTCTCTTATTTTGCACTTCTTTAAATATATTTAACTATATATATATATAAAATATATTTTAACAAAGTTTATTATTCATTTCATTATATAGACGAGCTTAAGGTTTTAATCTGTTCTTGGACAGATTTAGTATTGTAGTGGTAACTGAGATGTGAATGAAAAAGTAGCAGTTCTTCATGGATTGGATTTCTACATATTTATTAAATGTTATAACTTCAAGCATAGTTAACAGGGTCTCTTTGACACTTATTGGTCTCAAAAATACTGGCTTTATAGAAACAGAAAAATCCAGTCCTTTCAAAATGTTCTTTGTTAAAAATGTGTTGCAAACAGAAAGCATCAGGGTATTTTTTCCACTTCAAACCCAAGGCTATTTCGGTAAACAAAATATTTTGTTTATTCTTGAAGGTTTGTGGAAAATATCATTTTATGACAAATGTATTTGACAAAAGGCATATACAGTCAAACTGCTGAAATATGCCTGCAGACATAAACTCAGTTAAGATTAATTTCATGTTTCCATCTCAGAAGTATCAGAGAAGAACTTTGTGCTATCACATGCAGAAGATCTGCAGCAGAAGAAATGTCATTTAGGATTAAAGATATTGCTCAAAATGTATGTTACTTGGTGGCAGGAACATTTCCATGAGTTTGGTGCTTGCTTAGCAGAAAAGGACCCCTATTCTCAATAGGGTTTCTGAGAAGTTCTCTGTTCATATATGGCTATGCTACTGAAATTCATCCATAGCTTGCTCACAGTGTTGACAAATATATGTGAGAAACCTTCAAATTATAGATTTATAGGTAATACATATCTGTTTTCAAGTCATACAGGATCATTTTGATCTCAGATTTTTTTCTTGTATAACACAAACCATAATACTCGCATTCAGTCATTTCTGTTCCCAAGAGTGTGCATCACTGATCTCTTCTTAATGTCACTGCGAGTGATTCGATTGCATCTCTGCATGTGGTTAATTATTTTCACCATCAAATAGGGGTTTTTTTATTTATAATCTGAATTTGTCTTGTTTCAAATAGCAGCTCTTGTATTTGACTGTTTCACTGGAACTTGCATTCTGTAGGATACCTACCATCATCTATCAGCAATCTTTCTTCCTATCAGGACAGAAATCACAACACATACTTGTAAGCCTTAATCAAGTTATTTGCAATCTCCTTTTCAACATGTTCAATGATTTTCACACTCTAAGGAAGCTGAATTACTGTTTTCTACACCCTTCCAGAACTTAATTTGTTTGTTGGAGGTTGGTATTTTTGTTTGTTTGGGTTTTTTATTGGCAGGGTGGATTTTAGAAGTGTTTTCACTGCTGCTACACATTATCTTTGTATTACTAATAGCTGTTTGCTGTGTGATATCTTCACTGATTATATTTATCACCGTATTGCAGTCTGACTTCAGGAACTGTTGTAAATAGCCTAGTCAAGATCAGGGCAAAGCAGATGTGCTCTGTACCTCAGGTTGATTTTCCCAGTCTTGTAGTAGCACTTGTCCTGAACACATCTATGACATGTTAAATTAAGTCTTCACATGCTTTAAGTTAGGAATTGTCATGACAATCCAGTGAAATAGGGCAATACTGTTATCCACTTTTAATAAGACAGAACAGAGATACAAGCAAAGGAAAAAATGGATCCTAATACTTGGAAGGCATTTAATTAGGTAACAGATATTACATTAGAAAATTTAATATATAAGACTATCAGCTGCGCTTAGAAGTTATCTTCAACGCACTCCAGGAGTCTCCTGAACTGACTACAGCTTGCCAAGCTACTTGTCCAGCTTATGTTGGGGTGGTTGAAGTTCCTGAGTTGGATGAGAGCTTCTGATCATGAAGGCTTCATCAGTTGTTTCTCCTTGATCGAGTGGCCTGTAGTATAAACCATTGGTTCCCATTGGTTCTTCTGTCCTTAATTTTTACCCACAAGCTCTCAACCAGTTCATGGCTACTCTTCAAGGTCAGCTCTTAACATTCTATCCCTTTCCTGAGATAGAGAGCAACACCTCCACCCCTCCTTCCCAGTTTCTCCCTTCTGAACAGCCTGTAGCCATTGATAGCCACTCTCCAGTCATGGGATTCATCCCCCCACGTTTCTGTGATGGCAACTAGATCATAGCTTTCTAGTAGCGTGGTAGCTTCCAGCTCCTCCTGCTTGTTACCCAAGCTCCATGTATTAGTGTAAAGGCACTTCAGCTGGGCTGCTGGTTGCATCACCTTCCCAGTGGACCTTTTATTACCTACAAGGTGTTTTAGAGAAGTATCCTTCCTAACACCTGATCCCCATCTTCCTAGTACTTGTTACAGGCTAGCTTGATGTTATCCCCATTCCCATCTAGTTTAAAGCCCTAAATGTCATTAGAAATTTTGCTAACAAAAAATTCTCAAACCAATCATTGAAGCTTCTTAGAGCCTGAAGCTAGGAGTTAGACTTGAAAGAAATATTGCATAGATTACTTTTTTTCATTTAATCTTTACATTTATCTATTGTTTCATCTTCTATTGGGACAATCACGAAGCGCTGATGAGCGTCTCAGAGGATTATTTAGAGTAGTGCAAGGTCATAAAACAAAGAATCAGGTGGGGGAGTCATTGTGGGGGAATGCAGAATGAATATCAAAGTGAATATGATATTAGGCAAATTAAGCTGACAAATTGCATCCAAGGAGACAAGAGGAAACCTTTTAACACTGCCATAGGTTAAAATAGACTAATTCTGGAATAAATCTCATTTTTAGAAAGGAATGGGCATGGATTTACCCAATGCCTACAAATTTCCTTATTTTCTAATCTGTAGAGAAAATCATATACAATTCTACACACACACATATTCGTGAAACAACAATAGCATTAACCCACTCATTAAATTGATTTATTCTATTTACAGCCAAAAAAATTATCCAGGTTTTTTTTAATTTTTCTTCATCACAGAAAATATCAGAATAATAGCTAGAATACGTATGCATAAAATGTCACATAGCTCTGAGATCACAGTAAGAAAAGACTGAAGAGTAACCCATACCCCTGAATGCAAAGGTAATGAAGATGAGAACAATCTCCAATATGACTGAAAGACAAAAACATCCCCCAAATCAGAGTTTTAAGGAAGAGTTTCTCCCTATTCTTAAAACATCACTTCCAGATCCAGAGAAACAATTGTATTTATTAGGAATTTTTGAAAAACTTTAGAAAGAAAGAAGCAAGTTGAATCCTTCATTTGATGTTCCAAACAGTCACAGTTAAAAATGCGGGTTTTGGGGGGTTGCTTTATCCTACCCATTTTGCTTGGAAAAGAAGAAAAAAAAAATATTTTGAAGAGTTGTGAAGTATCATTTAAAATTATATTATTTTCACTTCATTATTTTTTAAAATATGCAACAAGAAAAAGTGTTTTTATATTATTTGTTTAATATATTGTATGTGAATGCCAAATACATTATATCATTAATTAAGGTAAGAAAGTTAAAAAACCCACAAAATATTTCATTCTTTTTTAGATTTTTCTAATTGCAGCTAAATTTTGTTTTTCATTTGCAAAATTTAAGTGTTTCTTCAGTTTTTATCATGGTTCAAACAAGAGATCTTCTAACAGCCTGAGAGCTGTCATTGTTTTGGGGTGGGTTTTTTTGAGGGTTTTCTTGTTTGGATTTTCTGTTGCCAAAAACTTGCAGAGTATGTTGAAATCTTATGCTTTATTGAAAATTCTCTCTGAATTCCAATATAATTTCTGGATATTGTCATCTTTGAGAGTTATTAATTCTCCATCTAAATGTGTGGAATTTCATCGGTCTCTAACCATTTTTTCTCAGTAAGCTAATGAAGTTTAAAAGAAAAAGTGTAAATTCTTTAATTCACCAAATCACTTATTTATTTTCCATCTGGTCCTATAGATTCTAGTCCAAGCACATAATTTTATTTAATATTGATAGGTGCCTAAGATTCACATTCCTCCACTGGATAATATCTTTACACAGATATTGTTCTTATGTTTTACAATTTAATTTTGCTTTTGTTTAAGTCATCATAGAGGACATGGGATGTGTTTAAGTTCCATATATGATCTAAAAAGCAAGAGGTTAATTTTCTTCTGGACTGTGACCTTAATGAACGTGCCTCTTTGATACTGCACAACAGTTAGACTGTGATGGGTAAACATGCATTTTCCACAATATATATTAATTTAAAAGGTCCACAATATATATTAATTTAAATTTTTTTCATTTTACAAAATTTCATAATAATTAATACATGAACATATTCCAAACAGCACTGAACCCATCTTCATTTTAAAACAAGGAATCTATATTTAGCTGGTAATAAGATATTACAGTGTTCTTGTCAGTGGTGATGATCTCATCTTATCTGGACGCTAAGCACACTGTTAGTACAAACAGCAGAAAAGCTGCAAGGTCTATCTGGTAAAAAAAGAAGGAAAAGATGATGAAAGCTTCAGGGTTCAATTCTCCATGGTCTCTGAGATATGATACTAATTCAATAAAGTACAAATTACTATTCAAATCCATTAGCATCAAACTAACCAACATACAACCACAGCCAAGTTCACAATTAGCATTAATGATATTCTCAAAGTGGGAAGAAAGAAATTGAGGATTGAGTTTTACGCTACTGACAAGAAAATACAAGGAAAATAATGACGCGGATTAGTGTCTAAGACAGGAATTTATTTTCAGCATGTTTACAAGTCCCAGAGCATGAGAAGCCTGATGTTAATGCCGAGATGGAAGATCTCTATCTGCACATATTCACATCCAACCTGTTTCACCTGGTCCTCAGTAGGCGCAGTCTAGGTGATACTGAAGATAAAGCTGAAGTTCCACTAAATTACCTTTCCTTGTATTATGATCCAGCTCCTCACCATACCTCTGTTAGGAACTTTCTGGAGAATGAAATATTCAAATTCTGGAGGTACCTGTGTGTCTGCTCGTGACTACGGGAAGAGTCTGACACTGTTATCATAGACCAAACAGTGACATTTAGATAGCTGCACCTGGTGAAAAATGCTCCTCTTTTGGGGTAAGCATTCATTAAAACTATCCAGAGGGGTTTTTTTTTATATGCAACAGACTATTGCAACTATATTTTAACTTCCTCCATGACAGCAAAAATATTACCCTTCAAAACGGGGCAACACCTCTAGATGAGGACAGAACGAGAGAGTTGGGCTTGTTGAGCCAAGAGAATAGAAGGCACTGGGGACATCTTATAATAGCCTTCCAGTATGTACAGGGGGCAACAGGAAAGATGAGGAGGTGGTCTTTATCAGGGAATGCAGTCATAGGACAAAGGATAACAATTTTAAGCTGAAAGAAGGGAGATTTGGATGAGATATTAGGAAGAAATGCTTTACTGTAAGGAATATGAGGCACTACAACAGGTTAACCAGAGAATTGGTAGATGCCTAGAGGTGTTCAAGACCAGTTTGGATGAGGCTTTGAGCAACCTGACCTGGTGAAATGTTTCCCTTCCCTTGGCAGGGAGGTAAGAACTGAATGGTCCTTTAGAAACCATTCTGTGAGTCTATGTTTCTATGAAAATCAGCTTCGTTAATATGAAGGTTGATGGGTTTAGAAACTATGCAGTTTGGTCCTCATTTGAAGACATTTAAGCAGTTAAGGTCTTTTGTTATCACATGATATTATTTCAATGACTGAATTCCCTCCCTTTTACCAGTGGGGGATTCCGTTTTATCTGATTTTCACTTTCAGTTACTAAGTATTTATTCTTTTATTCTTTTTGAGGGACTTTTTTTTTGTCTGGTCTATGATTTTATTAACTTATGTCCTTCGGTAGCTCAGATCCTGAACTAGACTTTATAGTCCTGCTGTTGTGTCGTATGCTCAGATGGCGTAAACTTCCCTTTTCTGGTTCCAAATTGCCGAGGTATTGGCTGGTGACAAGAGACTTTAGGGACTGGAGGTGGGAGGTCGTGAGTGAGTAGATATATATTGAAGAAGCATGGTCCTTTCTGTCAAAGCATTGCATGGGAGATAAGTTTCATGTAATTACATGCTGCGAGGTATTGTATTTTAGTGAGGTGAATTAGTTAGAATTACTTAGAATCACTGCTTTTCAGTCTGCCAACTCCAATGCACAAATTACATATTTTCCTTAGGTAAAACCCTTCATCTTTTTCTGACCAGTTGGAGCTAACTGGCTGGCAAAGCATTTGATAGCACAGGAAACACAAATCGTGCACATTTGCTGGCAATACGTTGGTCCAATTAGACACAAACCTGTATGATCAGATGGTTAATGTGGTACCAGGATTTACTTATCATTACTTTGACTTGCAGACAGAATTATTTACTTGGGCTCAGCACCACATAATGAATGTTTATGGCACTTGGATAGGCAGTACCTGGATTTGCAGACGAAGACTCTTACCAGATTTTTATGAAATTGTCACAAGTTACAGCTCTTTTTACATGACCAGTGAGAGAAATTGCTCTTCACATTAGTGCTGTACACCTCAAACAACTTATCCTGAGAGTTGCCAAGCACAAAACCAAGATCTCATCTCATTACAAGGTCTGTTGTGTGTACCTAGCCCAACTTAGTGACTAGGCAGTGCGGCACTTCAGCAAGTAGGTAGAAATAGAAAATCAGTGTTGGCTGTAGCAGATTTGATAAAGCCTCTTCTGAGAACATTATGCTTTTTAAAGCAATGCAGATCTTCCACTTCCATTGATGAAGAGAGTAGAATTTTTTGCAGGAATATTAATAATATTTGATGCAATCAAGAGACTAATTGTACATTTCGTACTTTAACATAGAATCATAGAAAGATAGAATCATAGAATCATCAAATGATTTGGGTTGGAAGGGACCTTAAAGATCATCTAGTTCCAACACCCTGCGATGGGTAGGGACACCTCCCCCCAGATCAGGCTGCCCAGGGCTCTATCCAACCTGGCCTTGAACATTTCCAGGGATGGGGCATCCG
Organism: Piaya cayana; assembly: GCA_013389865.1. Classification (NCBI taxonomy): domain Eukaryota; kingdom Metazoa; phylum Chordata; class Aves; order Cuculiformes; family Coccyzidae; genus Piaya; species Piaya cayana. The sequence continues at coordinate 22,061 of WAAB01003453.1, read as the reverse complement.
CAACTGCCCTGAGCAACCTGTTCCTGTACTCACGACCCTCCTTGTGAAGAAATTCCTCTGTATGTTTAGTCTAAACCTGCCCCACTCCAATTTAAAGCCATTGCCCCTAGTCCTATCACTACATGCCTTTGAAAAGTCATATAACCTTTCTTTTATGGTGTCAAAATGTGACTTTCCTTTTCACCGTGAAAAAAAAAATAAAAATCAAAACAAATCCACAATGACATGCAACTGGGCATATGTGTGTCACAGACCTTTTCGCACCTATTAATATTTTTTAGATGGCTTGAATTATTTATGAGATTAAAAAAAGATCAAAAAGAAGAATTTCTGGGTGAATAACTATCTTAGACGTAGAATTACTACTGACATCTACTAGGAAAATTTTTAAGGCTTAGTAAGTTCTTTCTAAGGAAAGAACATTTTTTTTTCTGAGAAATCCAAACTAATATGTAATTTGAAATTCATAAACTTACTATTGCATAATTTTGAAAATGACAGACACTGATTCCTCTTTGCAGTACTCCTACCCTCTGTCCTTCCTGAGAATTCATGTTTTGGGAAAAGTTTCTTCATTACAAAGCAGCTTTGTTATCTCAAGTACATCAAAAACTTGTTATAGAAAAACAAATAACTTTGCCCAATGATTCCATCCATCTTCATGGCTTCTTGCCTAGAAGATGAACTGAGGAATCAATTTTCTGGGGCATCTTTTTCAGATCTATTCATCCTCACCCACTTCCTTCTGTATAATGCTCACCTTGGTTGAGGATGGACTGAATCTCCCTCCAGGAATGTAATTTTTTATCTCAATATGCCTTGGACCTAGACGGCAGTTTAATATTCATAGAAAATCATAGAAATCCAATACTATGAATTTAGATTCATAGATGCAGCTCTCTGGAAGAGAACTCGAAAGACCATCTCTTCCATATTTCTGACCTAAGGCAGGGTCAAACTTTATCTAAATCTTTCTTGACATATGATTGACTACCCCATTCTTAAAACACGCAGTGAGGGCAGAAGGAGATTTCACGCTCACAAAAGCATGCATGGTGCAGTGGGTAACCACCCTTGCACGTTTAGAGGTTTTTTCCCTGATGTCTAAGCTAACAAGCATTCAGTGAACCAAATAATTGTCTGCTGAAATCGCAACCAGAATTTCAGGTACAATGACAATCTTTGTTATGCAGATAGAAGAGAAACTTGACTGGGCCCACTACAGCCTGACATGTGCCCTGGGTTTTCAGGTTTACGCTATACTTGACTACAGGACAATTTACTGAAAAGGAAGCAGGGAAACAATAGATATTTACTTTTATGCAACTGAGATGTTCACATGTGTATTTTTCTTAGCTATGAAGACACAGAGCTGTCAGTCTAGTGTTCCTATAGGAGCATAATGATATAGTCTATAGTTAATTGATGCCTTCCAGCTTTTCCTTATGAAATTGGTGCTGCCATTAAAACCAGCAGCACCCAAAAATCATCTCTTATTTGTATTTGGCACTGGTGAGACTGTATCTTGAATACCACGTTCAGTTTTGTGCCTCTCACTGCAGGAAAGACATTGAGGTGCTGGACTGTGTCCAGAGGAAGGCAATGAAGCTGGGGAAGGGTCTGGAGAACAAATGTTATGAGTGGCTGAGTGAACTGGGGTTGTTTGGAGAAAAGATGTCTGAGGGGAGATCTTAAGGCTCTTTACAACTACCTGAAAGGAGGATGCAGCAAGGTGGGTGTCAATCTATTTTCCCAGGTAACAATTGACAAGATGAGAGGGAACAGCCTTGAGTTGTGTCATGGGAGGTTTAGATTTGATATTAAGAAAAAATTCATCACAGAAAGGGTGGTCAAGCACTCAAACAGGCTGCCCAGGGAAGTGGTGGAGTCATCATTCCTGGAGGTATTTAAGAGGTGTAGATATGATACTGAGGGACATGGTTTAATGGTGGAGTTGTCAGTGTTAGGTCTACAGTTGAACTCAATGATCTTAAGAGTCCTTTCACACATAACTGATTCTATGATTCTTTTTCCTTAGAAATTTCTAGCAGTGGACCTGTAGAGATTGCTAGTCTATCATCTCACTTCAAGTGGGAATATTGCCAGCACTAGGTAAAGACAGAAGTGATTTTATCTAGCCAAGCCTTGAAAACCTTCAGGGATGGATTTTCCATGGCCTTTTCATACGCTTTGCTCCAGGATCACTGTCCTTCTGGGCAAAGAAGTTTCTCTCTAATGTCTATCCTGGTTATCACAACCTGTAATTTGGAGTTATTGTCCCTTAGTTTACCTTATGTCACTAACAAGAGTGACATTACCTCTTTAACTGTCCCTCCAGCTGAAGGATGTAATTACATTACCACTTTATGACCTCCCTTCCACTTCTCATAGGAAATAAGCCCCTGGTCCTTGACCGTTGCAGCAGCCCTCTGTCACTCTTCATGTTTTTAACATCTTTTTGACAGAGGAGTAAAA
>WAAB01003453.1:4028-19170 GCA_013389865.1 Piaya cayana | reverse complement strand
TGTGACATCCCAGTGCTAGCCAGAGGGGAAGTAAGGTTTTCTATCAATTTACTGGTTCAATTCTCCTAATGAAGCCATCTATGCAGTTTGTTTTGCTTAGAATGAGAACAAGAGTGTTCACTTACATTTCACCTCATGTCTATGAGGTCCTTCTCAGTACAGCTGCTACTCTGCCAGTCAAGTCCCTCCATGGGTTTGTACCTGGGGTTATTATAGAACTTTCCACTCTTTCCTAAGCTCCATAAGGTTTCTGATGGCCTTCTCACAAGGTATCTCTGGATAAAATCCCTGTATCATGGAAACTCAGAGATTTACCCTAATTTATTTAGCATTATCCATTAATTTGCTGGAATTACATTCTGCATTATTACCCATATCATTGATGTAGGTATTGAACAATAATCATAACCATCTCTTTGTTGCTCTGCTTGTTACATGCCAACAGTGGAATATTAGGCTATTAATTAATTCCTTTCCTGTTCATTGGTCCAACCAACTCACAGCCAGTCTTGGTCTTGTGCAAGGGGCGACGTTAAAAGCCTTAGGAAATCCAAGTATATATAACCACCATTCAAAGAGTTACTTGCACATTTGCAGAAGAAAATTGGGATCTTTGAGCATTATCTCTCTACAGCAAGCCCATTTTTCACTGTTCCTGATTAGAATTTTCTCTTTCATGTGCCTTGACGTGGATTCGAAGAGTATTTGCTTTATCATATTTCCAGTTATAGAGGTAAGACCAGCTTCTATGATTCCTCCGTCTTTGCTTTCTCAAAGATCAGTGCAATGTAGTTTTTCTCCAGTGGTCGAGAACTTGTTCCAGTAACAGCAATTTCCCATAAATTATAGACAATAGCCTCATAATCACAATAACTATATTTTCAGCACTCTTGGGTCTATTCCATCTACTCATGGACCTGGATGCATCCAGTTTTTCAGTGTAGTTTCTAACCTATTGCTCAACAGTGGTGACTCCTTCCAAAACTGCATGTTTGACCTTCCCACATCATATTTAAAATCCTAAACTCTGCTTTGACATTTCTTCTTTACTCTCTGCTCTTGTTTTTACTTCCATACCGTCTCTCTGTATTTAGGGTAATAAAGAAGTGTTATGCTTAGCCACAGTGGTCTTCTGTTGAAATTTCGAACTTGCTATGTAACGACATTTGTTCTTCAGTTTGCTTTGGCAATAAGCTAAATCTACTTGTTTTTTTCCCCTCATTGAGGGGCTTTAGGGAATTCTGCCCAGGAGTTCCCTAAGCAAATTGTAATCTGCTGTCCTAAACCCATTTGTAGCTCTTCTGCTTGCCTTCTCAGGCTTCCACTACATCAACTCAATCATCTCATCTTCATTTGTTGTGCCGATATTTGCCATCAGTTCTTCCCTGCTTGTAAGCAGCAGTTAGAAGAGAGCATTAACCCTGGTTAGCTTCTCTGGTGTCACTATTAAAAAACTCTGACCAACACCATCTAGAAATTCCCTGCACTATTCACACAATGCTATGCTGCCTTTTTATCAGATGGCTGTAGGAATGAAAAATCCCTCTTTGAAGGCTGAGCAGCGAGCCATATTTTTAAGCGAGGTTCTTCCCATTCAGACAGCTGCCTGTGTTTCACAGCTGATTTCTATAGAAATGAAAGCCTTTTTGATTAAAGTATTCCCATGTCCATTTACTTCAAATGTCTCGTCAAATTTGTGATAGACAAAACAACCAGAATATCAATAAAATTCTTCTTTCCTGCTGACTTTTCTCATTTGCTTTCATATACTTTTCTAAAAGAAAAATATATAGTATTTATGCATTACTCTTTCCCCACAGATATAGAGACTGTGAATCAATGGGTATGAGAAGCCCTATTCACACACATACTTGTTCCAGTGTATTTTATATAATCTATATCTTTATGGTATTTAAACTAAGAAAGACAACGAAATGTGGAAAGTCATTGGAAACCACATATATATGCAAACTTGTGATATATCATATATGCAAACTGTGCTGCCTCCATCCTGTGATATAACACTGATGTGTCTCCTTTGATTTCACTGTGGATTTGATTTATTCAGGAGAATATGGAACAGGTTCCAAATGTCTGACTACTGCGTAAGTCTCATGTTACACTAATGGAAGCAGAACGAGCTGAAGAATAGTCAACAGTAAAATTATTTCATTAACATCTCATGGAGCCATCCCCCAAGGAGAAGAATCTCCAGTCTTCATACTGTTGAGGTAAGAAATTATGGAATCATGCCTTTCTGATTTCCAAAAGGAAAGATAAATAGCAATAAAACCACATCCGTTATCACATAAATGATTTAAAAATAAAATCAAGATATGCTCTAATTACTACCCTTTTATCTGTCCTTACTTGCACTTTTGCTTGAGGCTTTTGGCAGATGAAATCAAGTGGATGGAGAAGTATATTTTTGTTAACAAGCTTCCTAGTCTAAAAATTCCTTTTGAATGCATGATTCAACCAAACTAGGAAACAGAGAGAGAGAAGAAGAAAAGGAAATGGAAGACAATTGCTTTGCTAATTTAATATTTTTGGTATGCAATTAGTACACATCAGAATAGTCAATAGGAGACTGCCCTGCAGGTCAGACTTTTCCCGAGCAACGTGCTTTGAATGGCTCATTGAACTGTCCGTAGGGTCTACCCACATGCTGAGGAATCACTCCACACAATTCACACCTGACAGCTTGCCAGAGATTAGCTGTCAGGGAAGTGCCACTCGGAATTTCCTCTTTCTGTGATCGTTCCTATTAGTTGTTAAACAGCAGCCAAAATGTGTTATTCTATAACCTTCTCTCACCCTCAAAATGATACTCCATATTAGTGGGTTGACAGGCTGGATGCTGAACAAACCTTACTCATTCTCAGCATTTTAGGTAGGTACGGTATTAAAAAAATAGATAAATAAAATTGCACACCTCCAGCATTTTGTGCATCCTTTTGGTAGAGTAGAAAAATTGATGAATGGTTGCTGGAAGCACATCCTCACATCTTTCAAGGTAGAAACTCTAGGCTGGACAGTGAAATCCTGTGTGGAATTGAAAACAGCTGGTTGATGTGAATTGCTGTTGTGCTCAAAGTTCAACTGCTACTTAGATTTGGGGTTAGAAGAGAATGTGAATGTTCCCTCCAGGCTAAATTGGCAGGCATGATTGTTTGTTTTTATGTCCTCCTCTGCAGGCAACACATTGTCAGCTTTCAGTAATCACCTTTTTATCTTGAATTGTCTAATTGATTTACAGAATTAAGTTGTCACAGCCATTTATTCTTTAGCCCGAAATTGCTGCCTCTTCTTCAAGCCTAAAAAAATGGAAACATGCACTCTTGTCTTTTCATTATTTGATGTTTTAATAAAATATTTTTCCTTACCCCGCGCATCCAACTTAACCATGATATGCTACTGTAAACCCCTAATAGACTCACAGACATATAGATAATCTTCATTCCAAAATGGATTAAGCTGCTAAAATTAGTTGAAATAAATTCTGCAGTGCAGAAGTCTATATCTGAACAGTCAGTTTCTGTTCCTTTTATGGAGCCAGTGGATGGGAACAGACACAGCACATCCGATCTATTTTAGTTGTCTACTTTTGTCAGATATATCACATCCGAGAATTGACTGTTTCTTTCTGTTGATTCCTTTAATTCTGGGGGAAAAAAACAGTAAATCTAGTTTTGGAGCTCAGAAGTATGAAACTGTATTTAAGCAGACTCCCCTCCTGGAATTGTAGTGACTTTACACATAGTTTCTCATTATGGACAACTTTGTTGATTTACTTTACATATATGGCAATAATAATTTCAGACATTCGGCAGCTGCTCAGTTGAAACACTTTATAGACCAGAACATTCTAGAAAAATTAGAAGCATGAAGTTTTTCTTACCAGGATTCTGAGTCATATTGAATCCCTTGTTTCCCTCAAAGATCTTGGTGTTTCATTAAATACAATATCAGGGTGAAAAGGCTGAGGTAGGAAAAGCAGATGGAAAGACTCCTGGTAAGTTCTTTCAAATACTACAAAAACATCTCAACTGATCAGCAGCAGCTAGACACCTTGATAGTAATGCTTCTGATGCTTGAAAGTGGAATTGAAAGTGGACAAAAGTATATAAATACATGAAACTAAACAAAGTAATTAGATAAAAATTATATAAGAAATCCATTAAATTGTTAGAGAAATTACCACCAAAATTCCATTATGTCAAAAACCTGTGTGGAACCAAAGCACTTCTGATAAACTCATTAAATACAAAAATGCCAGTTCTGAATCACTAGCAGTTAAGCTGTAGGTGATTGAGAGATTGTTCTGGATGGTATCACCATGCACTTCTGTTTTCCTCACATTTTTTATGGGTACGTATTATTGACTACTCTGAACATCAGAAAAAGTGAATAGTCCAATCTCTAATTGAACTTACTAGAAATGTTGGTCAAGTTTGAAAAAGAAGTTTCCTAGTTAGGGCACTGTGCCCAGAAGACAGGAACCGAGTTGCTTTCTCTGCTAGGTTCAGTTTGCCTATGCCTGCCTGTGCTGTCTAAGTCCATGGTGATTTAAGGTTCAGTGCAATAGTTCACACGTATGTGTCTAAAACGATTACAGAGTATCTGAGAATTCATCATGAGTCTGGCAGATATGACAAAGGAACAAGAATTAATGAATATCCATCCTGAATAGGGCTGGAGATCAGGCAAGATATCCCAAAGGGTATCACATGGTGTCGCGTATTGCTATGTACTGGATTTAAGCCACTAGTATTAATAGTCAATAAAGACTAAAGAAAATTGCCCTTACCAATAAATAAACACTTGCTGGTTTTTTCAGCTCAGTCTGTAGGTTACATTCACTGTACTGATGAGATCTCCATCTGCTGCAAGGGGAGGTTGGACACTGCACATAGATGGAAGTGTCTTCACATATACACCAATATTTAGATGTCTTAAAATGGAATTGCAAACCACCATAGGACCCCAATTCCTTTTCCTAATCATAGGAATCCAGTGCTATTTTTGACAGCAGTCTGTCCATGATGCCTCCATAGGGCTAATAAATATGACAATGAATCCATGAAAGTGCTTCTTTTTGGAGCAGTGGCTGCAGGCCAGCTGGGACACCTGAGGATGCTTCAAATAGCACCAGATTAGCTGTGAGTTTTCCATAGTCCCTTGTTCTTGGAAGTGTTCGTTTTGCCCTTTTCCAACCTCCATCTTTTTAGATTACTTGCCTTTGTGAGAAAGGTTTTCCTATTATTATGCATTAGATCACAGTATCTATTGCAATGAAACCCCCTTTCTTGAGCAGATCTGTGTGTCGTAACACAATAAAAATTCTAAATAACATTGAGTGAATGAGACAATGCAAGGGATCTGAAACAGAAAACGACTGCAATTATTGGTCATTGTGCAATAAAGTATACTTTATAATATCTTATAATTAGAGTTATTAAATTATTATAAAAATTATAATGGATTAGTATTTTACATGTAAGGAAGAAGGTAAATTTGCCAAATTCTGATCAATTAGAACAGACTTTGAAAGAAGGTGAGAAAGGATAACTTCAATATCACTGATTTTCACTACTGCCAAGGGAAATGTGCATGACTTAAAACAGGGACCTTCAAGGTATGGATATTTCCATGCCTGTAGTTTCAGAAAGGAGGATGCTTTGAGGTCATCTTCTTGCTGTAACAAAACTTTAACCTCACAGAATCTTTTTGATCTTTAGCTTGGGAGGAAAGACTTCCAACTAATTTATGATGACATTGCAGGATAACAACATACACAGTAATGAATTCTCTTTAGCCTTTGGGCTGTAGTTGTGTTTTACTGTCTCCAGGAAAATAAAAGTGGATGCATGGGAATATTCAGCATTTATATTTTAATTGCCCCTGAGGATGCTAACTGTGGTTAGCGTCTAATAGTATGAGAAAGAAAAAGAGTGATGTTTCTAAGCTAAGTTCTTACAATAATAAAAGATGAAGTCCAACAGCAGCAGTGAATGGCAGTGATTTGATTTTTTTACCATTTAAGGATGATAATTCAAGAGAAAAACATGGGAAATGTTGGTGAGTCCTGTACAAGACAAGTGGGAAAGAAGGATGGGACAGAGAATCTTTCGATGTGGAAGGACATCGTGGCTATCAGCAATTTTACAGGGTTTCTTGGCTAAATTAGGTAACTCTATACATATGGACGGTTTGAAAGGGAATCTGATACAATATGACTTTCTTGGACTGGAGATGGCCCGTATCCCTCATGTCCCCTATAATCCAAATAATAATTGCATCTGTCATGTCCACTATTACATTAAGTAATAGATCATGAGAAAGGAAGAGGATTGCACTGACTTTGAACCTGTTTTCTAGATGGGTTTAAAAGATTTGACCTTTGTATCATATATATAATGAAGGATTCTTTTGTGGTAAAAGATAGACATTTGTTTAAACAGAACTTCTGTGATTTAAAGCACTACTGGCACTATGAGACACATTCTTCTCTGTCATTAAGAATATTATGTTATAGTTAAAATATTTGCACACACATTAATAAGCACTGGGAGGAGGTGAAAAGGAGTGTGAAAGAGAATAGATTCCACATTTCAGTTTGCTTCCCCTGGCCCCAACAGCAAGCTTGTGTAAAAATTCCACTTCAGATAGCGACAAAAATCTTCCTGTTTAACCAGTTTTGTATTTCTCTTAGTAGAGATGGTGTGTATTATTGGAGATGGAATGGATGTTCCATTTCGTTTAATAAAGCGGTATGGATTATCTTAGTCTACAGGCCAGGCCAGACTCCAAATCACAACAAAGTAGAGATTGACATTCTCCTTACCCTTTCTGTAACTCAGGAAAAGCTGGAAGTGCAATTGGGGTCTTGACTACTCAAACTGCCTTGCTGATATGTTAGCAGTTCAAAAGGACAGAGCTTAGGGTCCAAACTAATCTCATTGATCCATACAATCTAGACTGGCATTTCACAAAGTTCTCTCCAATTTCAGAGTTTCATTAGTATGTGTCCTCAGCTAAACGAGCTACTGTTGTTGGAAATAACTCCATAACCAGAACATACTTCCTTTGCTTACCAAGCCACAGAAAAGTGTAGTTTGGTGTCAACAGTGTGCAACAAAAATCACTCTGTGTTTTAAAAGAATATGGGATGAGATTATGCTATTTCAAGATAACATTTATTTCTTGCTGTCTCTGAGTCATGAAACTCCAAAGCTCTTAAACTAGACTTTGAAGTGAATCTCACTAAACTTCCCCCTTCCAATACATTGGCCAAACAACTATACTACAAAACAACCTATTTCACAGCAGAAAGTAAAAAGCCCTGTGAGTTAATATAATTGAGTACATATGAAAACTGTATAGAATAAAAGGGGAGGGAAAGAAAAAAACTAAGTGCTGCAAACTTGAAAAAAACCCCGTCTACATAATTAGTCCAAAAATCACAATATTGTAAAAACAGTTTGATAAATATTTCTGTAGTGAAATGCGGACACTTATGTTCAATAGTTATAAAGGAGAATTAATGTACCTGAGTGAACGTATTGGTGCACATTTGTATGGTTTTACACTTGCATAAGAATATATTCAATTGGAGAAAATTTGGGTGCCCTCATGTGATGATAACGTGCAAATGTAAAACTGGACGAGTTGTCCACCTCCCTGAAGGTCTATAGGAATACTCAAGGAAAATTACTTTCTCTACTAAATACTATGTTTTGAAAGAGTCTGTGATCTTTTGAAGACTCATTTCTGATACTGCTTATGAGAACTATGAGCTGACCCACTAGAACATAACAACTTGTCATATAAGTGGGTTAATGTCATTACTTCAAGGGCTGAAAAGACCAAATTAAATGTTGCAATGACCCATGGCACATGGGGAAATTTCCTTATGTAGGCTGACCAGTATGGAAACTTTCTCCCTGATGCAGAAATTGCTTATTAAATTTGGTTATTATTTGGCAGACAAGGGAGGACAACACAAAAGGCAAGAAAAAAAATCAAAAAATACAGTGCAGAAAAAGACCTGAAAGAAATGTCATGTTCTTTTTGCTAGGTTACATGATTAAGGGCTGATCTCTCTGAACACAAAGACCCTTTAAGGCTGACGAATTCTTGTAACATAATCACTGAATCTGCTCACAATGCATGAGTCAGCCAAAGAAACACCTTCCCAGGAATGTCCTGAAGACTGGAGGGCTTATTGCTTGAAGGAGGTTAGGACTTATTATGGGATGCAGAGGGGGAAAGGATTTGGCATTTGTTTAAAAGTTTTTGCAGGAGGTTTTGAGGAGATTGTGGGAATTTTTGAGGCTGCTGATGGGATGCTTAGCAGAAGGGATAAAGGCAAAGTAAGATAGGTATCAAAATGCATCGAGGGGGTAAAAATGAGTGGGAAAATAAGGGAAAAGGTTTATGGGTAAACAGGCCACTGGTCGGAACATTTTTCTGGTTAAATCCTTCACTTGGTCACCATAATCTATCTTATCTTCTTCCTAAATCCTATTGCTATCTCCTGTGTTATTGAACTTGCCATTCTGAGACAGTATATAAACATGATGAGCTGAAAGCACAGCTGGCTGTGAGCAGGCTAGGAAACTTGGTGCCACCTCTCAGACTGGGGCAACCAGCCTCAGGAGTTTGAGAGTCCTGGTACAAGTCTCAGGAAAGGACCAAGATCTAGGGACAAGCTGTTGGACAACCTGCGTAAGTCCAACTGCTGGAGAAATCTTGTATTTTGTGCATACATTTCAGTAACTACTTCAGTTCTGCCCTACAAGGGGAGGAGGATGGTGATGGAGTTTTCTGTGTTGCTAATATTTATGTGAGCACTCTGTGTGCATGCAGGGTGCTGGTAGAGGTACTGTTTCTATCTGTGGTCATCTTTGTGGCTGCTCATATATGTATTTTGTGTGTACACTTACAGACGTGTCATTATTGAGAAGATATTTTCGACGGTTCTGCTGGCTCGACTTGTGGACAAAGAACAATAACTGCCTCATNGTGGTGAATTGAAGATGCTCACTGCTTTTTGTTGGAGAACAGAGTTTAGAATCATAGAGTTGTTTGGATGAGAAGGGAATTTAAAGATCACCTAGTTCAAACACCCCCTGCCATGGGCAGTGACAACTTTCACTGGATCAGGTTGCTCAAAGCTTTATCTAACCTGGCCTTGAACACACATTTAGCAAGATCAAAGGCTAAACCTTCCACAGGGAGGCCATGCTGCAGGAATCACACTGCTTAACCCATAGATACAAGGCACTACTGCAAGAACTTGATATTGCATGGTCCTAATGGAGCACTACCAATTTTTCCCATTTTCCCAAGCAAAAAAAAAAGTGGCTTCCTTTTTTTCAGACCAGCATTTATAGGTACTGTACATCATTCTTTGTCTATTATCCACTCTTTGCTTTACAATCCCTCCTGTTTTATTACTATATATTTGATGTTGTATGAAATCAATTTTGTAAGGCTTTAAAAGGAATTTAAAAGGTGAAACGTAATTGATTTTCTCCCCCTTTATAAAGGCAAGTAACTGGACAATACAGTTTCTCTGCAATGTTCATTACATTCTGGGAGTGTTAATGCCATTCTTTGCCTACACTTAATATTATTATCTAATTGGTTTTCATTTACAGTTGGTAATAAAACTCAGTCTAAATATTTTTAATAAAATGCCCATCCTGCTAGCGAACTTTCTACTGACTTTCAGAAGCTCTTGCCCTGTCATAAACCAGGGAACCTGGCAGAAATATAGATGACTTGTTTTGCCCTTGCTTTTTATTTGGCCATGGAAAAGAGCTCTTACCTATTGCTTTGCCCCTTCTACCTTCTCCTGTAAATGACTACACCTTGTAGGGCTCGTTTGTTCTGCAGGAACACTTCCAGAATAAAGCCTTTTCTGCTGATGTTGCATATTTTGGTTTTAACATCCCTAATCTTGGTTGTCAGCAATTCTCAGGTTGATATTGAAGCTGAATTTGCTTTCACCTAACTTTACTCTCTAAATGCTGAATACTTAATCTGAGCCAGTGTTCTAAACTTCTTGTGTATTTATTAGAGACATTTCATCTCTGTCTCAGAATGGGATGAAGCACCTTCTAGTGCTGAATCTGTCAGTCTAGCAGCTGCCAAGGGAGCCTAGCTCACTGACTTAGACTAGGCACATTACTCTTAGGCAGATAGAATAAATGAGAAAATTCTCCTCCCTGACACATAGCGCTAACAGTAACAGCTGCAACTTATCCAACTTCATTCAAAGCAAATTCAGTGCTTTGCAAGGAGATAGGGGTGCAGTCATTTTATATTTGGGAAACCATAATGTGCACAGAAGAATTAGGATACATGAAAAGAAGGGACTATATTATACAGTGCCTACAGGGAGAGGGAGACTATGCATGGCTTGTCCCTTCTCATTGTACAGCCCCAAGGGACAATTAAGTTGTGTAAGCATTTGATGGGGCATACAAATTGAGTTAGTGGCCTCTCTTCTGATCTAAGTGTCTGGCTGGACAAACAAAATGTTTTAAGCTGTGAGCTCTTGGACATAATGAAAGGTGACTTGCTGCCTCTCTCTTGTGCCTGAAATTCATTTTCAAAGGAAAAATTATAGAAATATGACTTTGTTCTTCCTCTTCCTAAAGGGAAGACTTAATCACTGAGAGTCTAACACAAACCCCCATCCCAGTCCCATTAGAAGTCTTTTTACAATCTCTCTGTGTTTAAAGCACATTCAAAGTTCACTTTTAAATACCAGTGTGCTGGATAGCTATTCAGTATCTGTTTAGAGCTGATTGTGAGAGCAAATTGTGCACCAGGTTTTAAAAAAAATAGTTTTCCAGTACTCCAAGTGGCCATCATTTTAACATCATCAGGGTCTAGGTGCTGTGTGCATAAGTTAAATATGATCTATCTGACTTTTTTAAGTGACAGACATCTCAGACATCTATTGTAACCTTCACATGAGTGTGTAGCATTCATTTTATGCTAATAGAAAGCAATTTTATTTTTGAAGGCAGTGTTTGTAGAGCAATGGGTGTGCAAGTTGATGGCTTGGTGGTTTGGTTGTTTGTTTTTTTTTTTCTCCTGGATAAAATATACAAGAAATCGGTCTCTGATGGAAGGGACTATTTTATTCAGGTGCTTGAAGACGCAAAATGTTTAACTGAATTGCAATATCTCTGTTTGGAGGAGATATGTAGGTCATTCAGTTGGCTGAAGCTTTTGAAACCACATAAATTTTAGCAGTGATGTGGCACTGCACTTTGTAGACTCTAAATATAACCTTGTAGCTCAATAACCTTTCAAGACAACGGAGAGGAAAAGGCATGAGAGAATGTGGTCCCTTTGACCCATTTAGACATCTGCATGAAGATAAAATGCCTTCAAAGAACCTAACTCTTTCCACTGTCTATAACAGAAGACTAGATAAAGTTTGGGTTCTTTGTATCACCAGGTGAACCACAAATTAGGAAAGGACAAATGCATCTTCCCATTGTGCCTCCCACACACACAGGCTTCTACTGACCTTTTCAGTGAATATAGAATTAGAGAAAGGATAAACCGCAAGCAAACTTCCATGGATTTAGGATGCATTAGGGCTTTGGGCAGTAGATTCATCCCTGCATGTTTTATGTTATTCAGGAAGAAAAAAGTTGAATTTCAGACTCTAAACAACCACTGATAGGGGCAGGGGATACAACAATTGAAGGCTTGAATGACTACTCATTTTCACAGCTTATTGGACTTAACTAAATGCCAAAGAGATTTGCTTTAAAATTTTGAAATCTTGCATCTTTGCATTAAGTAGGATGCTTTCTAGTAATGTGCGCTCTGGGGCCAAGATATTCACTGTATTATTGCCGTTTGCTGAAAACTTACATTTTCACTCAGATCTCATAATTGAAATTCAAGCTGCATATGATGCAATTTGACATTAATTTCAGTTATTTGTGTCTGAGGTTGCCCCATTCAACAAGAGTCGACAGTAAAGAAGAGCACTGGAAATGGAAATACATAGTGCCATTAGATACAAGGCTTGGTTTGTAAATCACTTAGATAGCAATAAAACTGGGGATAGAAATAAAAGTGGCAAAGCTCAGCTTTCTAAATGCTAAATAATTCAAGGGGGAAAGGGTGAAGGGGAAAAAAAAACATAGATAAAGAGCTTTATGTGTGAAAACAATGGCATCAGAGCAAATCAGAAATTTCAAGCTCTGAATAAATGTAATTTCAGTTCAATTAAAGCATAACATCAAGATTGTGGGCTGCTAAAATCTGAGATGAAGCATGTCATTGCTGTGTGCGGTTCTAAAAGATTTACAGCAAATCCTGAACACAGGAAAGCTACTCTCTGAAATGGTGCCACAGGGCCCTTTAACCAAGCAGACAACTGTTTTACAAAACTGGGCTGTAGGGAGCCAGAGCCAGCAAAATTCAAGAGGAAAATTATTTCTTTTAATTCTGGTTTTTTTGTATGTTTGGGAAGTTAAAAGTGAAAGTAAGTTAGCAAGAGGAACTGATGAAAGAAGGAATTTTTCTTTGTCACCTGAACTGTATAAATTTGGGGCTGAGGGGTTTGGTGGTGGTATTTTTTTGTTGTTCTAAAGATAAACAGTAGTTGAATTCCAGGCTCCTAATTTTAGTACAAAAACTGCTGAACAAAATTTTGTGGGCTTTGTCTAGGGGTTGCTGTATCAATACTGGATGGGGAGGAGAAGGGACAGTGGGGAATAATTAAAATGTAGATCAAATGCAACCAAGTAGATATTCCCATGCGCTCCACTCCCCTTTCCTCAAGAAAGACTGGAAGAAATGTTTAATCAGCAAATGCTGCCCCGATAGCCAAATATTTCCTACAGTGCTCACTAACAGGCTGATACAAAGCTGAGGAGTATCATTATCACACGATCTTAATGAAATAGAAGCTCGTGGATGAAGGTAAGAGATATACGACTCAGTAGCAATCCTGCTATTGTGGCCTCTCCTAGAGGGCTCTGAAACTTGACCTGATTGTTGGCCAAACTTATACTCCTAATAGCCTCTTTCTAATTACAAATTTAATAATCTTCACTGCATTGGAGCCCATCTAATCTCTGACAGCCAGAGTTATGCCATGGTAACAAGGGACAAATAGTGATCTAGTCATGGAGAAACACCTGTGGTATGAGAAGGAGAGAGAATGGAAATATTTTTGGATGGCATCTTGACAACTCCTTCAGCCATGTCACGGTTGTTGACATTAGGGCAAAGGTGATCCACATAATGTTCCTGAGATTAGCCAGGAAAAGAGCTACAAAGATTGCTAGCAGCACAGAATTTATTATGGCAGGTTTTGAATGGGGTATGCCTCTACCTGCCATTAGCAAGCTTCCTGGGTGCTTGTTTTAAGTCAACAGTGAAATAAAATCTAACATTTTTCCCACAGCGACAAATAAAATTGGCAAAACAACAGGAGTCTTATTACCTGCTGAAAGTGAAGCAAGAACACAGTGACTCCTTGAATCCTCCAGTGTGGGATCACTGAACAAATATGGTACACACAAATGTGAAGGGACAACCTCCCTTCAGGTATTTGTGAAATATGAAGGGATGGGTGATCTCCTAAGCAGAGTAGTATAGTAGTCATATTTTTTTTTCCATCTCAACACCTGTATGCGATGGAGTCCTCTGGACTCCCTCTACAATAAATGAAGAAAAATAAGACCCATCAACCGTGACTCATCCCAAAACAGACACTTACATCAGAAGACTTGTACCCTAAAGTCCCGTTCTTTCTGCTTGGTCTGTGAGATGATTCTGCTCTGATGGAAACATAAACACACTAGGAATAGAAAGTAAAGAAAGTTGTGTTTTCCGAATTGTAGCAAACAGAGAAAACTAAAGAGAAAGAGAAAGATCCAAGCACTCAAACATCAAGCCATTTGCCCTGGGTCTTAAAAGAGAAATATTAATATATTTTCACCTCCATTTTTTAATAGAGGAAAAACCATTGAGCACCATGTGTTTCCCCAGGTATGTTGTACATACAATTATAAAGGAAAACCTCAGAGACACTGAGAAATGAAAGGCCAGGTGAAATTCAGAACTACTGTTTTCAAATTGGATTTTATCTTGAAGGCTGCTGCTGCTATCTGAGATCTGAAGAAAGGAGCTTAAAAGCACCTACGGGTTTTTTGCAAGGATGTCATAAAAGGTATTTTCTATTTCTACCAACTTTAACTCACCTCTATTCACAACTACAAAAAGCCCACCATCGTACCTGATATAGGAAGGTTCAGAACAGTCATTTTTCCTTGAAATATCTTTGCCACCTTTCTTCTCCAGAAATAATGATAGCTGAAGGTGAATATTCTGATAAATTTTTGGGAAGGTGACTATTCTGCTGTGACCAAACCTACCTGTTATGAAACATGAAAACATTTACGTTAGTGCGTTTTGAATAAGCTTATTATAGTTAATGGCACAGACAAACCTGAAGTCTTGCTCGCACTGGAAAAAAATATACTGTAAATGCTTGTACTTGTTTGGTCATTTAACGGTTCACATCTGAGTACCCCAAACATTCAACTGTGAAAAAAAAACTTGAAGAAACAAGAGAAAATGTTCTGTTCATCTCTAGGTATTTTTGAATTGTTTCATTTGTCCAGTTCATGCCTTGTAAATGGTTTGGGATGTTATAATTTCCAGATAGCTCTAGGGGAATCAGCCGCATAAGCCCTTCTTCATTCCGAAAGGTTAATTCAGCCACATTCTCGCTCCAGCTGAAAACTTTCCCAAAGCCATTACATATCTGTTGTATTCATTATTTGGCTGAGCACTGATCTGACACCGAAGAACACAACAGACTTTGCAGAAACACATCCAAGATCTGGGAATAACTGACTCATGTTTTACCTAGACTAGGAAGTTTTTTTCCAGAGATGATAACCATATATTGTGATTATTTTTTGTTCATTTAGAATGGTTTGGGTTGGAAGGGACCTTAAAATCATCAAGTGATCTAGTGGATTTACTTA
Source organism: Piaya cayana (assembly GCA_013389865.1). Lineage (NCBI taxonomy): Eukaryota > Metazoa > Chordata > Aves > Cuculiformes > Coccyzidae > Piaya > Piaya cayana. The sequence continues at coordinate 4,126 of WAAB01003453.1, read as the reverse complement.
GGTATTTATTTATTTATTNTCAGCATTTCTTTTTCTGTATTTCTTTTTTATTTTACCAAATCCTTGAAGTAAAAAGAAAATATGAATCAGGTATTTAT
>WAAB01003451.1:0-25379 GCA_013389865.1 Piaya cayana | reverse complement strand
TCAGATTCTAACTTATATTTCTGAAACCATGTTTCAAAAGGAAGAATTATTATTTGTCTTCTAATGGAAAATCTGGTCTTCAGAGAGAGGAAGTGATGCTGTGGAGAAATGAGACAAACCACGAAAGGCTACTTGATGGGCCATCATGTAGGAAGGCTCTAGTCTGTGACTCAGCCCTGAGGAGCACTGCTTATTTCCCTGAAATTCCTTGGCCTGCAGATAAAGATCCTGAAAGAGAACCTGGGAGAAGGATCTACCCAGTGGGATGATGATTCCTTTTTCACTGAGGATCACAGTGCCTTTATTTGGAATAGTGAATCAGCCAGGGCCTGGTCTCTTCCCCATGGTAGAGCAGAGACTTATTAGCATTCTTCAGCCAGGTGCCAGGCACTAGAAGAAACTCCAACTTTGTTCTGTGTTCNTAGAACCTGGGAGAAGGATCTACCCAGTGGGATGATGATTATATTTTCACTGAGGATCACAGTGCCTGTATTTGGAATACTGAATCAGCCAGGGCCTGGTCTCTTCCCGTGGAGGGGGAGCATTCTTTGACCAGGTGCCGGGCACTTGAAGAAACTCCAGCTTTGTCCTCTGTTAAGCCCAGGAAAACAACTGGATTTTATTTTCACATACAATTTTGTGAGGTGTCCATTGCTGCCCTTAGAAAAAAAACCAAAAAAGAAGTCAGGATTTGGCATATTTGTAAAATAATGAAGAATTTAGGAGTGTTCTATATGTCCTAAAGGCATAATTAAACTAGTGTTGATCCTCAGAATTAGTTATGAAGTGATGTGATATGATCCCAGATTGAAAAATTCCTTAAATTACATTATAGTTCCCCAGGAGCAGGGGATGTATTTTTCTATTTATTTGCAAGGATCTATAATGATGTGAACAAATGAACATAGGTAAGTATCTTCATATTAATTTTGAATTTAAATTAGGTTGCTTGAATAGTTTTCTGTTTTGAAGCATGAGTGTATCTTTATATGTTTGATCGTATAACTGGTAAAAAGATGTATTGTACATTAGTAATTCACTTTGGGGACAAATATCATATAAGCTATAATTAATGGATAAGAGAGATTACAAAACGGTAATACAGATTTAAAAACAGAATAGCAAACCACCCAGAAAAAAAAGAAAATTTTAACTCAGAGATCTACTGTGTTCTTCAAGGATTCTTTTTGTGCACTGAGAACTAGAAATGGGCTGTTCTGTATTTTTTTTTTTGTTGGTATTCTCTTCAAAGAACTCTCACACAGTCATCGGCAGCACTGTTTGACACGAAATGCATTTAGGCAAATTTACTGTCAACTTAGCCTTCAGGTCTGAAGATAGACATATAATGGGAAAATACAAGTTAGAAATAATATAGGACTGTTTTGCATTATTATGAAGGAGTGCATGGTGCAAAAGCAGTGGCTCAACAAAACGAAACAACAGTCTAAAAAAGTAATGTTTTTTAACCTAAATTCCCATCAATAGGACAAAACAGGATATTATATAGAATCATAGAATCACCAGGTTGGAAGAGACCCACCGGANTGGGGAGGGGCCCAGAACTGCACACAGGATTCAAGGAGCGGTGTCACCATTGCTGATTACAGAGGCAGAATAACCTCCCTGGACCTGCTGGTCACACCGTTTCTGATACAGGCCAAGATGCCATTGGCCTTACAAGCCTATCTCTTCTTTAGACTACTTTTCACCTAGAGATTCTTCTCTGTCTTTAATGAAAAATACAAAAATATCTGTGTTCAAACTTAAAATCCAGTAATTTTCCAGTAAGTTGTATTCTACCACTTTCCCAAAAGCCTGATAAGTATAATATGCTCCTAATCTACAGGAAGGCCAATGAGGGTTGAGTTCATTTGTGAAGGTATAAATATTTCTAATAGTCTGTTTCTTTCCAAGAGAGTTGGAATGAGCTCTGCTGGTTCAAGGTATTTCTAAGCTCAGCTATGAAAGGGATAACTCTCTGTAGTGGACAAATATCCATAGGGAGGTTTAGGGTTAGGGTCTCCTGCATAGAGTTGTCCCCACAGAGAGTTCTGCATTAAGACTGATGGGGTAGAGGGAAACACAAGATATGCAGATATTGCTATATATAGGTCACCAGTCAAAATTAATAGAAAACTTACCTAAGGAACTAATTCAGAAAGACATCTCTCTTATTTTCTGGTATTTTAACTGATGTCAATAACATTACTAATCAAACTGATTATTACATTGACTTCAGTCTTTCTGGAAGACCAGTTTATTCTGCCTCTGGCCACAGTTTAAAGGCAGTGGAACAGGTCCCATAGCTGTTTTACAGAAAATATTATAGATGAAACCCCTCATAATTTAATTTATGAGACATGTATTTTTTGAATCAACCATGTGATGGTTTTGGAAATATCCTCTAAAAGTTTAGCGCAAATTATTTCAGGATTCATATCAGCCTTAGTTTCTTAGTGACTAAGTATTCTGACACATTGTGATTAACCATGCACATTAAGAGAAAAGGAAGAGAGGAGGAGAGGAGGAGAGAAAATCATCATTCTGTATGAAAGGCTATTTCTTCACCTGCACCCAGACTCAAACAGCCCAGTTTTCATCCTCCTATAAAAGTCAGGTGAAATGTGATGTGTTGCATTAAGATGTAAGCACATAAAAGGAAAAAAAAAAGAAAAAAAATTGCATTCCTGAGCTCCCTCATGCAAACCAGCTGCTTTTTTGAAGCATCTTACAATGTTTGAGTTAGTGAGAAGACTGACAGATTCTCTCTTGGATCACTCATCTCTTTTTTTTGGTGAGATGCAATAATGTCTAATGCACAGAGGAGAACAAGGCTGACTTCTGGTGTGAAAAGGCAAGAACATGGTCACTAGGAGGTGGCTGCCACCAAGGTTATTGGGACAGCTAAATACTAATGTTTTTGTAAAGCTTTTCCCCTATTTGTTGCCCTTTATCCCTATGTTGTCTTAGCTAAGCAGATCAAGTACGTAACCATTATACTACATTTCTGTAATTTTCTGTATCAAACACAGTTGTTATTTTGAAGCTTCTTTTGTCCCCTATTTCTCTTTCCTTTTCTTGTTTCTCCTTCTTCCTTTGGAGGTTAATGGGATATAGCTCATCAGTGATCTCAGGTCAAGCTGTTTGGCCATCCCTATCTAGAAGTCATCTAATGAGTGAACTAGCTCTTGATGCTGGCAACTATGGGTCAATCTGATTTTGTATTAACTTGGAGAAGGTCAAATTGTCTCTAAATTTGATAAATATCCCATTTCTTCAGCTGCTGATGGAGAGCATGGACAAGGTGAAAGTTAATACAATTCTGGACTCAAACAGCCACAAAAATAGGTACTACAGCTTAATTTGGACAAAAGATAGCTTAGACTTGGCTTCTGCTCCAGAAACTAATTCCTGTGCATCCCAATTAAATTAGAATAATGGTAAAGAGTGTATTTGACAAATTTAGTTTATTTCAGTACATAAAAGGTCCCTGAACACCCTGGTATTTTTAAGATACATCTCTCATTATAATCCTCCTCAGAAATTATTTTGATTCATGCTTTTTCATGCCTTGATGGATTAATCATAAAAAGTGTAATTAAGGAAATAGTATTTGAATCTAATAAGCTAGACATATCTCTTGGTATAGTTTCTATTTATGAGACTAGACAAGCATGCAAACATTTCTGGGGTGAATATGAAGTAAAACTTTTCTGCTTATGTTTTTCTGATCTGCTTTAGGTGTATTTACAGCAGAGAAACAGTTTATATATGTTATAGAATTACCAGAATTGGCAGCAAAAAGGAAACTCAAAACAAGGAAGGAGAATAGATAAGAGAACTTAGGCAAAATACTGTTTCAACAGAGTAACTTGTGGTCTGGATCTCAGCTGATAATCATAGATTCATAGAATCACTAGGCTGGAAAAGACCTCTTAGATCACTGAGTCCAACCATTCCTATCTGCCATTAAACCATGTCCCTGAGCACCTCATCCACTCGTCTTTTAAACCCCTCCAGGGATGGTGACTCAACCACCTCCTCTAGAATTTAGAAGACGGTAGTTTGCATCTTCCTGTCTTTTTACACTTTGAACNTTTTTTTTTTTTTTTTTCTTTTTCCCCCCTAGCAGGTGCAGATGAGGGAAATAATGCTGAGTTTACCCAAATTCTTTGCAACTCACAGGCAGTGTCTGTGAAGTGCCTGAAGGTTGCTGTCAGTTCAGAAGCTTTCATATAAACATTGGTTCTCCTTGGGAAATGAAACATCCAATCTGTGAAACATGAAGTGTAGTTCACCAAAAAGAAAAGTAGAAATATTTTGAGGTTATATTTGTAACACTTAAGTTTATTTACTACTATCTACCGATAATATGTGTTCCCTAATAATATCTCATTTGCACTCACCTGGTAATTCTGCCAATTTTAATGACCAGTTTTAAAAATGGATAAAAATATTTTCACTTTAATAAAACACTCATGCATATACAAAGGCCACTTATAGGGAAATTTAATGAGATGTATGGGGGGAGGTCTAAAGCCACAGCTACAGAATTTCAGCTGGATGGTAACAGTAGGTTACAGTATGAAACTGGATGAAATCAGGAACATGATTATTTTTACTGATTATTACTATCATCTATATACACCCTGTGGCATACAAATATACGTTACTGTCACGGGACTTCTAGGAAATAAGAGAAATTATGTGATTATGCCAAGCAAAGCTTTTGGTTAGAAAGGTACTTAGTGATCAATGCCTGCTTTTTTGTTTTGAAAGTTAAATTGGCATAAAATAATGAAATACATTATTTCCATCAAACCACCACACTATCTAGTTAGTTCATATGCTGCTTCTCGTATTTCTTACAAGGTACCTCCTGGCAGGTAGTTCTGGATTCCAATATCCTAGATTACTTGTGTCTGTCAACTGAGTGTGGTGATCTATGATAAATTATAAGAACAGAAAAATGTGAGAAGGACTTTGTGCAACATAGGTGANTCATTGGGCACTGGCAGAGGCTGTCCAGGGAGGTGGTTGAGTCACCTTCCCTGGAGGTGTTTAAGGCACAGGTGGACAAGGTGCTGAGGGACATGGTTTAGTGTTTGATAGGAATGGTTGGACTCAATGATCCTGGGGGGTCTCTTCCAACCTGGTGATTCTATGATTCTATGATTCTGCAAGGAAGATTAGAGGACTAACAGAAAACGAGAATGGGATACGCAGTAGATTATCTCATGTGAAAAAACAAAGTGGTAGTGAAACAGTTCATACTGTGGGTAGTGTAGAAATTTTGCAGCCATTCATTTGAAATCCAAAATTTTCCACCAAATTATCTTTTTAAAAAAAATACCTATATAAAGGCATTTTGAAGCAGACTAGTTTCCTCACAATTTCTTGCATGAATTTGGGCCGAATGAGTACACTCAAATTCTGTGTGTTAAATGCCATTCCCAGAATTACATGGCATGTAATTTGCCAAGCAGGTATTTTGAAGCAAGTGGTCAGAATTTGTAATTGAAGAAGAGAAAACTATATTCAGCAATGCAATTTAGAGATCTTTTCCTTCTACTGCTCTCTGTTTACTTGAACTTCCCTGCTCTCAGCTGTCCCCTGTACACACAAGCAGTGGGGCTGCATCCTCAGGAGCCTCTCAGTGGTGCCTCTGGGATGTTTATTGCCTGAAGGATTTAACTGAAAAATATCATTCGACAAATACTTTTCAGGTGTCAGAAAGCCTGAATATCTTCAGTCACCATGAACATTTTGACAGTTTCTAAACAAATTGCTTAGTCTGTAAAACTAATTTACCTTGTACGAGGATAAAATACAATATAAAAAGATTTGTGCACCACTCTCAAAGTGGAAAAATATTACTCGCATGGTTTTTAAATTCTCTTTCTGTTTCTTAGCAATTAAATCTCGGTAAGTCTGAGCTGACTTGAGATTGACCTTGCAGCTCACAGGTTAAAACAATTATGTAACTGGAGTCAAACCTAGGGTGGCGGTAAGAAGCACAGCAATGAGCCCAAAAGTGACCTGAAGCAAAAGGACAAGTGTAGATGAGAATTGTTTCATGGAAAATTCTTTATATTTTCTGGATTTCTTTTGGAATATATATTAAGAAATAAATCTATAAAGAAAGGATATAAAAAATACAGGGTGGGGGGTTATGCAACAGAAACAATAGCACTTAGAAATAAAAATTGCTCAAATTCGTGATACTGTTTGTCCTCACAATTTTGCAGTGTATGATCTCATGATAACCATCACCAAACATGTACTGTGGTACATGCATGTGCAGTGCACAAATGTAGCACGACATCAGTTATTCTTTACCCAATACAAAAAATCATAAACATTTTCATGAATATGTTCCAAGCCACATGATATAAGCACATGTTTAAATCTACTCCTGTTCAGTGAAACACTTAACTCTACATACAGCTGTGCCTCAAGCAAAATTTAAGCAAATTAAGCAGAATTCATGCAAATTTATGTCTCCAGGGTCCAGGACTACCAATCAAGTACCTGTAGTGAGTCAGTGTAATATACCACAGATGGGCTCTTGACCTAACATGTATCTTCTGGTACCTGACATAGCTTGCTTAGCACTGGCTCTGTTATCTCTCCATGAACCAGCATTATATGAAGAAGATTTGTCCTAAATCCTTCATTTGATTTGTCCCTTAAATACAACTGGAATAAAATTAACACTTTTGAAAATGGTTAATTCCCAGGCCAAACCAAGTGTCTGGGCTCTTAACTTTACATTCACTCACCCCAGTCTGGTAAATCAAGGTGTAATGTACAACTACTGTNTCCTGGGCCAAACCAAGTGTCTAGGCTCTTAACTTTACATTCACTCACCCGAGTCTGGTAAATCAAGGTGTAATGTACAACTACTGTGTTATTCCTGATCTCAGAGAAAAACTGGACTGCCTATTTTAAGCCATGTATATTACTAATTGCTTCTAGACTTCTAGAAGGGAAGAGAGCATTTTTTTTTTTCTGGGACCACTAATTCTATTTAGAAGAACATATAATTTTGTATTTTACTCTTAGCAACGTTTTTTTTTTCTGATTCCAGTGATAGAATACATTGTGGTCATTAATTACTTTTTTTTTTAATCAATAAAAGCTTACATCTTACCTCAAGTCTGAGTTTTACTGAGTTCCACCTTCTGTTGTTCCTTCGTCTGCTCTATTAAGAGCCTTGTAGTACCACTGCTTTAGACATTTCTCAGAGTTTGATAAGCCGAGGTTCAAAATAAACTTCTGGACCAACAATGGTTTTACGGAATCATCTAGCCAGACCTTGGTAATGCATGCAAAGTCAGGAACCTCATCAACAATCAAATCATGGATAGCAGTAACCTTTTTAGGCATTGACTTAGCAATTAAATAGCATGAATCAACATGTTGGGTCTCTGTCAATCAACAACATGTGAACTGAATAAGAGATGTCAGGTAAAGCTAATGGCGCTGACATTATATACATCACAGTTTGCTCAGGACCTTACTCTCCCTTTGGCAGTTCTGTTCCCCACCCTTTGTTTACAAAGGGTGACATTCTCCTTGCTGAAATGTGATAAAACAGTAGATTCAGCAAATTCTCCTGACCTCAGCAAATCACAGAACGAGGATAGAAGCCTCAATGGGTTTGTATGTAGAGGTTATTTTTAGTGGGTGTAAATGCCTATGTTGTATGGTTATTACAGAGTTTGGGAAAGGTTTGCTCTCTTCTGTTATGGATTAAACCATCGCAAGGTAAGGTGAGTTCAGTTTTGTGAAAATATTAGGGTTTGGTTATGTTGGAGTGTTTTCTTCTCTTTTATCCCTGCCTATGAGAGATGAACAAAGAATTTTTGCTGATTTCATGAGACATTTAGATTATAGTACATCAAAATTTTAACAAGTTGAGAATTTTGTAAGTGGAGTCATTGGTTACTCTGATAGATTATCAGGTCTATATTCACTTCCTTTAAGGAACCAAACGAAACGGACAAAGAAAAGCACTCAATTAAGATCCTGTTCTCTTTTTTCATTCTAGGTTTACAGATAATCTTGTACAATGTTCTACTACATGACTTAGCAAATAAATCTAAAGAGTAGTTTGTAATTTTTGGAAACCATAAGGTGAAGCTACACTTAAATTAGCTGTCACTTGAAATCTCAAGCTCCAATAACATATTCAAGATGCAGATGGAGGGGGGAAGAGAGCTGTGATAGTTTCTGAGATATAGACTTCTGATTAACACTACTTTTTGTGCCTGCTGCAATCACTCGCCTTCATGGAGAAGGAAATACGTGATACTTTATCCTGAAACACTTACTGGCTACTACAGAGCTTACTTAGTAGCAGATCTGCTCTTGAAAATCCCTGAAGGGCAAATTTTAATACATACACCTAAAGACTTTTTTTTTTTTAACTCTCTTATTCATCTTTCTTCATAGCTGATGACATGGGTATTACTTAGATATTATTCAGAGACACTGCAATAACTTTTAGAATTTTATTAAACACATATCAAGTAGTTTGGAGTAGATCTGAGAGGAAAATAAAGATGTACCTCATTTTAATTCGTTAGTGGGTTTTTGGTACACTTTTTAAAAAACAGAGGAGCTGATGTGTAATGAGAGTAAAACCCAAAATATGGGTTTTTTTAAAAGTTGTATTCATTTTCAAATTTTCTCTTTAAATATTCCAATTTTACCTATCAGAATTAGGAACGGGCTGTATTTTTGTCTTAAAATGTGCTTTAAAGAAAGCAGTTATAATGACTGTTTTAAAGATTACAGTGTTAGTCTCATTTCTCTAAAGGTACTAGAATGAGCAGATCCCACAAGGACTTAACACCCAAATTGCTCAAAACCTTTTCCAGCCTATACCTAAATAAAAGACAAGAGGCAATGGGCACAAAAATAAGTACAGAATCTTTGCTTAAAAAGAAGAAATTTTTTTTTTATTATTATGTAGTGGGTCAAACAATCGGACAGGTTACTCAGATGTGAAGTTTGCATCCTTGGAAATATTCAAAACTCAACTCAGTATGTGCATCTACTTACTGGCGATACACACTCTGCCATTCTGCATAGGCTCTGGGATGAATAGCAAACAGGAAGAAGAGCAGCCACATCTGCCAGAAAAGGAAGGCAAAAAACCTGCTAAGCCTCAGTCTATCGGATCTGTTTATCCTTAAAAGAAAATTCAGATTGTCTCAGTGAAAAGTGACTGCGTTGGTCATCTGAGCCCAACTCCATCAGCGGAAGCTGAACTGATAAATACCTCCTGGCTAAAACCGCCTTTTGAAAGTCTATAAAATGTTTCCTCTATCTTTTTTCTAGTTGTGCAAGTTGTGTAAACTTAATTATACAACTGACAGCCACTTTTTGGATTAATGTACAGGGCATTTGTAGTCCCTTAAAAGACTGATGTGAGCCTACACTCTATATTTGGCATGTGATGAGATTAATAACTCCGGAGAAATATCTTTTACAGAACTGAATCCATAGTGCTGCAAATACCTGAAAAGTGTCTGTATTTAGCACATAATCTGAGCAATTAAATAAATGGAGGGAAGCGTGACAGGAAATAGGAAACTAAATGGTGAAATATATTCCAAAATTCTATTTATTTCATGGGATGGTAACACCCAGTTTTCACGCCGTTTTCTATAAAGAAACCTAGAGGGCAAATCCAGTGTAAAGTCAAGCTCTGTGGTTGGCCCAGTCTGAACGAACCAGTCTTGAAGGAGAAGGAATCAGGAGGAGTATGAGTTTAGTATCCATTCAGTGAAGGAACAAAATATATCAGAGTAAAGAGATAAATAGTCTTTTGGACAAATAAGAATAACTCATACTTAGAAAGCAGCAGTATGTAAAACAGTTTGCAATCAGAACATAGGTTGGAAGATATTTGCATAAAAGATTTACTTGGAGTAACAATGGCACTCGTAAAAAATCAAAGTCTACTTACAGGTAATTCAAAAACAGAACGGGAGGTATAATTTATCACATAAATTGTTTGCTGCAAATAGTTCTCCCAACTCTTTTGTCTGTGCCTAATTGGCTATCAATAATGCATGGAAATGCTGAGACACCTAAAGAATCATGTAACAGGCATTCCATTATGTAATTAAGGATCATTAACTATATTAATGACTTTTCTAATTCTTATATTGTTAACTGATCAGTAATGTTTTATGCTAGGAATATACTTTCAAACTTCCCTGTACGGATGAAAAAGACACATCTTGCTTATCTAACTCCTGCAGGTAATTCGCACAAAAGATTTGGTCTGAATAAATCTTGAGGAAGCTCAAACAAAAGCCAGATGACTAGATCACACCTCACTAGAGGATTACGAAGAATAAAGATTGGCAAACCTAATATTTCTAGATAGTCACTAGAAAGCTTATAGGGGCTCAAGGGAGAAAAAAATGTAACCATAAATGAGTATGGGCAGAATACATATGAGATGAGAAGACTGCTGCAGAAGAGCTGTAGAACTGCCTATATCAAGATTGCAAATTTCAGCATCTGCCATGTGAAAATGCTAGTCACACACTTTAGATCTGTTAAAGACTGACAAACTTTGTGCTGTTTTCTGTTTGAAGAGTGCAATTTTCCTCCAAGAATTTGGGGCTTTTGAGTAGTTTTCATAGTGTCTTTTGGAGGAGGATCTTGACATTTGAACTTTATGATAAGATAACTATATTTTAAAATCCTTTTCTGTGAATATTCCTAAGAGTCTTTGTTATTCCCTAAGTCTTTGTATCCGGCAGTGTTGCTACATGGGTACAGAGACAAGGTTTTTCATGTAATGTAGAGATGTTAGATGGCATTACATTTCTTTTATGTTGAGGTAATTTTTTTAAAAGTTTCAAATTCTTCCAGCTGGTAAAAGACTGATCAGAAATTGGACTGAAGTTGCCACATGACTAGATTTTCATAGAATCATAGAATCACCAGGCTGGAAGAGACCTACCGGATCATCGAGTCCAACCGTTCCTATCAAACACTAAACCATGTCCCTCAGCACCTCGTCCACCTGTCCCTTAAACACCTCCAGGGAAGGTGAATCAACCACCTCCCAAGCCAGCCTGTTCCAATGCCCAATGACCCTTTGTGTGAAAAACTTCCTCCTAATGATTTCAATTGATTTTAAGCTGGAAGAGTCTTAGTCATAGAATTGCACTTCTAGCATGGCTTATTTTATTCTGATGAATAAAAAAGTGGTTTCTGCTCAGTTAAAGAAAAAAAATTAAGTTACTGCCTCAAGGAACTTTCTTCCCATGTCCAAGATACTTTGTCTTTCTTCATCTTGGTGAAATGTGCAGCACAGACGTGCTTTACAGTCCTCTAGATGTTGGTCCCCTGGATGTTGTCTGTAGTGTTCTTTTTTTGAGGAGGACTGAGCCTTAAAAAGCACAGGTCCCTTAAATTATGAGATAGAATAAGTTGGCCTATATGTCTGCAAGTAGTTGTGAAGAACTAGAATCCCTAAGTTCAGTATTCTATCTTGGCTAAGAAGGAAGTTTTTAACTAGGACATAGGTAAACATAATAAATATCCTTAAACTAATATAAAGAACTTTTCACCAACTCATGCTCAAGTGATTTATAAAGGAAGATAAATATCAGTATTTCTGTTTCACAGACGGAGAAGCAGAGATCAGCGAGTTAAAATGATTTGTTGAAGGTCATTGAGGCTGAGCTGAAAGGAAAAAAACCCATTGTTTCTAAATCCCATTGCCACACTTAATTTACAGCTTTCCAATTATTTTTACCAAATATCATCTGGTTTGGATTCCTGTCTTCACATGTACATAATGTTACAGCCACCCTTTTGCAATAGTGCTCACTGACAATATTTCTAACCGTGTTTCTTTCCCTAATTACTGTGTTATAGAAAGGATGATGAGTTTAGGATTGGGGATGGGGATGAGGGGGGGATTGTCCCCTTTTTAAAGGGAAAAGATAAGTAATTCTATCATCTCCAGCAGTCATCCCTGCTTTTTTTTTTATAACATGTCATAGAATCATAGAATAACTAGATTGGAAGAGACCCACTGGATCATCGAGTCCAACCATTCCCATCAATCACTAACCCATGTCCCTCAGCACCTCGTCCACCCGTCCCTTAAACACCTCCAGGGAAGGTGACTCAACCCCCTCCCTGGGCAATGTCATATTTTCTTAGTAACTAAACTCATGATCCTTTTGTCAGAAGTTTTCATTAACCTATGTTCTGGTGGTATAGCTGTTTTATGAGGTTGGATTTTCTTCGGTTTTAACTACAATGTTTAAAAGCGATATCAATATTCCAAGGTTACTTTGCATTGTTTACAGCTCCCATGTATTTCATTACTCACCAGTGAATCACCCTGAGTTAGATGTTACTTATGTAAGTTCCATTTTTTTCTGGGAATTCTCAAATATTACAGACTCTTCCGAAATTTATAATCCTGGCAGCGAGCAAAACCCAGAATTATTTTTGTTGCATTTCAGAAAAGTGGTTGCATATGTGATTTGTGTTATGAACGTACCAAGATCTCCTTGGCTGCACCCTTACATATTTGTGCTGACATGTTTGTCATTATTAGGCTCTAATAGTGGCATATTCACAAGACACTTTGTTGCTGATTTTTAAATGTGAGTCTAACTACTCCATCTGAAAAATAAATCCTCCAGCCTAAACTTTTGCTAATACAGAATTTTTTAGGTTTTAGTGAAGAATATTCATCATAAAGTGAGTTAGTTGATCCTATTTGAAAAAGACTTCTGAAAGGATAGTCATGGACCTTTGTAAATCAAGTCTAAGAAGGATTTTGGATATCCAGTACTGCTGTGAATGTCATAACTCATTTCTATTGTTTCTAGATGTGGAGGAACAGGGAAGAAGGGGGGGGAAAAGAGTGCATTTCCTACTATGAGGAATCAGTTCATGCTTCTTTTTGACATTAAAAATGTTTCATCCTCTCACTTAAGTACATAGTTATGATTTTACTACAAAATCACAACAATATATGTTACTGATGCATTGCAAGTGAAAATAAGCTTACGTGAATGCTTCTGTATTTTCACTAATGCACTTCACAGTGGGTTTCTCTGCTCTGAAACATATTTTGTACTGAATAGTTTCCGTTATGGTTTCATGTTTTATTTTCTTTAACGTTCCCGCTAACTTGAAAAATACTTTTACGTCCTTCGAGATTGATGTCATCTTGTGTAGATTATCCAGATAAACTGTACCTGAAAATGCTCTGTCAACAGTGTGAGTACCAACCTCAGAGATGAAGGATAAGGCAAGTCTCATTAGGACAACACTACAATGAATAAGAAAGACAAAGATGCTGCACGTAAAGAAAGAACCCTAATTCTGAACTCTGGTGACAGTCAAACTCTGTAGGGACAATCTACAAAAAATAGAACAGCCTTTTGTTCACTGTGTCCCTGTTGAAATTGAAAGCAAGATTTCTAGCAGTTACCTACCAGCTTTTGGTGCCACTAGCACGGAAATCTTGAAGAGTAAGAGAGGTTTTAATCTGATTTTTTTTTGCAAAGTTTCGTTACTCTCAAATCTTTGATACCGGAAAACAAATAAGCCTTCAGAAAAGAGCAGAAAGACATAAAATGGTAGATACAGAGTCACCTTAAAGCACAGGCCAAAGATCAGAAATATTTTGCCAACTTGGGAAATAAATGCTCATAAAAAGTGGCGGCTGCTTTTGAAGAAATTATTGAAAGATGGTGCACAGATGAACAGGAAAACAGATTTTTCCTTAATGATGTCCCCAGATTCTTAAATTAAGCCTAGCAGGTAGCAAGATCCTTCCTGGATTTCAAAAGATATCTTGCATCGAGGTGCTGAAACACATTTTTTTAAAGCCCTGGAAACAAGAGCTTAAAAATTCAGCATCAAAAATCCTTTAATTCCTCCACAGATGTCTCATTCTCAAATATAGCATGGGAGCATTTGTCTAATGCAGAGCCTGGGGTTTTTTTATGTGTAACTCAGAGTGCTTGCACATTGTAAGCATGTTACAACTTGGAACGAGTCACATAGGATCTCAAAGGTATAACACCCGTGTTTTCAAATGGGTTATTTATGGACTTGGAAACTAGATAAGATGGCAAGTATTCCTAAAGAGAACAGCTATGCTTGAAGAGAGAGATACCAAAAATGCATACTGAGGAATACTTTGAAAATCGACAGCTGGTTGATTTGTTGAGAAAGACTTTTAAGGCTAAGGTTTCTTTTTCCTAAGCCTTTTTTATTTTTATCTTTGTAGTATTTATTGATAGCAATGTTCCTAATATGTATCTTCAATTACACTTTAACTAAACCAGAAAGATGCTATTGTAGTATTCTTGCTGCGCTAGTGTGAAGCTGGCAGAGCTCAGCCTCTATCTTTAGGCTTGAAAGCTAAGTACAAAAGAGCTGGATTCATTTCCCTAAACTGCTTAAATGATACCTAGTTTAATTTTAGAGTCCCTCAAGTACTCAGTCTGACCTTCAGAATGACAGAAGTTTGTCTAATGTGGTGTGTCGTATCTGCCAAATCAGTTTAAGTATTTTATACAGGTTAAAGTATCTCATGTGGTATTAGATGTCTAAGTTTGGGCAAATTAATCCCATCCTTCCACTAGAAGACAATAAGGTAAGTTCGCCAAAGTTTGTTTAAGATTTCTGGTAGGCTGAACAAATTCATTTTGCAGAGTCGTTTGCAATAAATGTTCCTCTGAAGCACTGAGCTTATCAGGACTGTGGGTGATGCAGTTCCTTAGCAGCACACGGTAAAGCTGGGGGTTGATACAGCATTCAGTGCATTGTATGTAAACTGCCCAACTGGCATATTCATGCGCAGCCGGTTTTGCACTTCTTGAAGGGATTTACCTCACTATACAAAAGTTGTATACTGCATGTGCTTGTATTTTTGTCTGGAGATTGTGGACCTGGCAGACCAGAAAACAGAACTTACCAGTAATAACTGAAGCCATAAAGACTTTCAGTACCTTGACTTTATCCACAGACTTTCCCACTAACTAGGTCCCCTACTCCACTGAGCAGTGAGGACCACTGTGCTCATATTCTCATTAGTTGTACTTTTTATTTATTTTACTGGTGATATAATTATAGAAGTTCTTCACGCTCTTGAAATCATTCCTTAGATTCATTCCCAGCTGAGCTTTAGCCTTTTTGACTCTATCTCTGTGTGCTTAAGCAATGCCTCTGTCCTGTTTCTGGGCAGCATTTCTCTGCTTCACCCTTCCGTGCATCTGTGCTGGTTTCGGCTGAGATAGAGTTAATTTTCTTTATTGTAATGCTAGAAGTGCACAAGAAACTGGGAGGGAACGTAGCCATGACAGCTGATCCAAACTGGCCAAAAGGGATAGTCAACACTATGTCCTGCTCAGTATTTAACTGGGGGAGCTGCAGAGGAAGAGGAACCCACTCGGGAGCAGGGTGGGTTTTCTGGGCAGCGAGAAGTTTCACTGCGTATCTAGACAGTCTTCTGCTGCCCTTGTGTGACTCCTGCATATCTCCTCGAAAAAGACTCTTCTTGAAGATCAACCAGCTTTCTTGGCCTTCCAGAACAGTTTTCCATGGAAACCTGCCAAGCAGGTCCATCAACAAACCAAGACTGGATCCTGGAGTTTGAGTATTTCAACTATTTGGCTTGAAGTTTCTCTCAGGTCGCTAGTCTACGGTATCATCTTCACTGCTTCTAAAGTCACCTTCAGTCTTTACATCTTCTTTGTTTATAAGTAACAGATCCAGCAGATTATCTGATGAGCACTAACAATTCTACCACCTGCAGTGAGAAACAGCCTTTCACACACTCCAGGCATTGCCCACACTGCTTCAGATAGTTATGTTGCCCTTCCAGAGACAATGGGATGTTTAAGCTTCCCTATGAATACCAGACCATGCAGTCACGAGGCTACTCCAAGTTTTCTAAAGAAGGTTTTGTACACTTGTTGATCCATTGTAGCAGACATTAACCATGACATTGGCCTGCCCTTTTTAAAATACAAACCTTTATCTCCCCCATAATCAGGTGAAACTGAAAAGTCTAACCCGTTCTGCTTGCTCATTAGCTAGTATATAACAAAAATAAGGCATGCAAAGCCAGTACAGATTCGTATTATTCAGAATTTATACTCAGATGAGCAAGTATCAACATCTTTATTTTATCCTTTTAATTCTTCCATTTGCTTAGTTATATTAATGCTATAAAGTTTCTGTCAAAAGAGAACCACTTTTAATTTTTTTGTCCTTTCTTCTACAATGAGAAAAGGCTTGTTTGTGGTTTTTTTTTAAGGAGGCTGCAATGGAATAATTAGTGCCTCCTTACCTTGTGCATTGCTCTCTCTCTATGCAGGAGTTACACACAATTTAAAACATCAATAAGAAGTAAATTGTTGCAAATTACTATACTTTCCTCAGTATCCAATAATTTGCTAGAACCAATAACAATGGTGTCAGAATGTAACCTTGGATCAGTTCTGTTCTGTAGTGAACCCATTAATTGTTCACACAATACTAATCCTTTAAGAATACTCAACAAGCCCGGGCTAACTCCCTGAGCTTTTTTTTCTTACCTCTATTTGTAGACCTAAGTGGTGCGCTTCTCCTGGTGTTAATGCTCCTGAACAGCAAGAAAAAGAGAAAGAAAAGAAAAGCAAATGTAGCCAACTCAGAGCTTGAGTTAAGTGAGCTATTATCCCAGCATTGAGATAAAATTGACTACTCTGCTGATACAAGAAAATGATGATGAAATTCTCTTTTAGTTCTTCTGACTTACTGTTTCTCTATTGGTGGCATGAGAACTCCAAAATCTGGGGTAAATGCACATATGTGTGTTTCTCTGAGAGTCCTTGATTGATGTATTTTATAAGTGTATATCTTCTTCCAAGATAAGTGAACTTTATTTTTGGAGATTAGTTGATTTCTCAGATCCAGGAATATACCTGGACCCATTCAAAAGTAGACAGGAGGAAGAATTAGCAACTACATCTGTGCTTTCCAAGTGAATGTATTAACTAACCACAGAGTCAGAAACAGCATGTCCCTATATCCTTCTGAACTGTGAAGGA
The DNA here is from genome assembly GCA_013389865.1 of Piaya cayana. NCBI lineage: Eukaryota > Metazoa > Chordata > Aves > Cuculiformes > Coccyzidae > Piaya > Piaya cayana. The sequence goes on along the minus strand of WAAB01003451.1, from coordinate 8,271 downwards.
GATCTGAGAGAACTTAAATGATCTCACATTTATTGTGAACTATACACACACACACACTCAGACAGCTACTGTGAACCTGCTGGTATGCAGTAGCATGTTACCCTGCAGTAACTCATTTGCATGTTGAAGCCATGAGCCAACAGATTTAAATCAAGCTGTTCTGCCTGTAAATTGAGAATCCTTTCTGCTGAACTCAACACCTCTAGCTGGTGATGTGCAGCTCATTTCTCAGGCACGAGGTGAAGTGTTGTGCCAGATTAGAGATGATTATTGCTTTCTTTCCAGTTGCCCCATCCTCACTTCACAGCAAAAGAACGGGTTTGAAGGATGGAAAAAATGAGAAGGTATTTCCTACCTTAACCCATGTCAGGACACACTTTTTCAAGCCATAGTCATAGAATCATAGAAAAACCAGGTTGGAAGAGACCCATTGGATCATCGAGTCCAACCATTCCTATCAAACACTAAACCATGTCCCTCAGCACTCTTCCACCCGTGCCTTAAACCCCTCCCTGGGCAGCCTGTTCCAGTGACTAATGACTCTTTCTGTGAAAATTTTTTTTCCTAATGCCCAGCCTAAATCTTCCCTGGTGGAGCTTGAGGCCATTCCCTCTTGTCCCCTGTCATTTGGGAGAAGAGCCCAGCTCCCTCCATGTTGTGGTCAGAGTGAGTTTTTGGTTTGAAGAAGTGGAATCTGAGAAGGGAGTACAATTAATAATCTGTGTTCTCATGATGAGGTATTTGACTGGTGATGTGAAGTTCTGAGGCAATTGCTACATCTGTGCACATACACAGATCTCTTCACCCTTCTGTTAAAGAGCGCGTACAGTGTCCTCCTAGTCAAAAAGGAACATGGTTATCAACTCCTATTCTCCTCTGTAATGGTTTGATTTTGGCCCCTTCAGAGGTCTGTATTCCATTGGAATAACTTGCACTTTGTTGACTGATAACTATCCTCATCCGCATCTGGGAGAAGGAGGTAAGAGAGGGAGAATGCAGTAAGAAAATTAGAGGTCAGTTTTCACTAGGAGACTAAAGCAATGACAGGTTATCTATCTGGTTTCTTAGCTGTGTGTAGATTACCATCTGCAAATTTCATGGTGTACACTATATTTCTTGGAAGGATACTGTTCATTGCTCTTCTTTAAAATGACTCTTTTGCTTTGTATTTAAATATCATGCTATTATTGTGAAACTAGTGGATTATATTTTGTAATTATAAGAATGATAGAACTGTAATTTCACATTTTTTTTAAAAAAAAACAAGGTTTCACAGAACAAAATAAAATTGCTAAACAGACAGTAGAGTTAAAGGTGCATCAAGGCTGGATTTATGAGCCTTGTCAAAATTTCTGACAAATCTTAGATTTGGTGTGTTATGTTTTCATTTTTTTACTAACGATACTGTGAGACTCTATGAACTGTAAAAGCACTTGGAAGTGAAGTAGCTGACTGCACAGTCAGACCAAGGCAACGTTTCTGCCAAATCTTGAAAATCTGTATTGACAGAAGTCTACTTAGCTAAAAAATCTTCTCAGAGACATCTTTGATGTCATTACATATACACAGCAGTACAGGGAGTTTTGCAGTCAAATATGTTGTTTTGACAAACAACAAGCTGAATATGAGTCAGAAGTGTGGCTTTGTAGGAGTGAAAGCCATTTCTATATGGGGCTCTAGCAGACAGGGTGTAGCCAGCAGCTTAAGAGAAGTGCTTTTCCCCCTTGTGAAGCTTTCCCTACTTGTGAAGTATCTGCAGTATTGTGCCCAGTTTTCTCCCCAGTACAAGAAAGACCTAGAAAGGGTCACTGGGCCCTGGCAGAGGTTGCTCAGGGAGGTGGTTGAGTCACCTTCCCTGGAGGGGTTTAAGGGACAGGTGGATGAGGTACTGAAGGGCATGGTTTAGTAACTGATAAGAATGGTTGGACTGAATGATGCAGTGTGTCTCTTCCAACCTAGTTATTCTATGATTCTATGGTTCTGGAGTGACTCCAGCCACCAAGCAGATTAGGGGAGTGGAATAAAGTATGTTTGAATGAGTAAAACCTGGAGGAGACTGGTTTATCCACCTTGAATGGAAGCTCAGGGGAGACCTCATTGCTATCTCCATCACGTGGCGAGTGGTTGTAGAGAAGATGGAGTCAGACTCTTTTCAGCTGTGCACATCAGAAGGGCAAGAGACAATGATCACAACTTGCACATTAGAAAACTCCAGTGAAATATAAAGAGATGTTTTTTTTCTCCATGAAGGTGGTCACNATGCATATCATGGCGGTAATAACATTTTTGAAACCTTTTTCAGGAAAATGTACTGCAAAGCAGGTGAAGTATAAGACCTTCCAAAAAAAAAAAAAAAAAGTAAACTTAGAGAAGACAAGACTATGGATGGTAGAAAAAGGAAAATTATGAACTATGATTCCTGTGATGGAATCAGTTAGAATTTCAGACATGGTTTAAGTTACCTACAAACCCGAGACTTGTAGCAGAATGTGAAGGGATAAATAAGACAGCATTTTTAAAGGAAGTAGTCAAATGAATGACTAATGAAGAAATCCATTTATTTTTTAAGGAATTTGAATAGTGAAATACTGGATAACCTTTAGTGCATAAGAGTGTGCAGATACAGCTACTGCCCCGCTGAAAAAGGCTGCCAGTCTTGTCACAGTAGGAAACAAGAAAGTGTCATCCGATACAATATTTTTTGAGATCACTGATCATGCATAAGCATTGATAGCACTGCTACAAAAAATACCCAGTGAATCAAAGTGAACTTAATCGATGCGTGCGTGTTAAATTCTGATATTTAGCCATCTTCTATGTGATGAAATTAAAAACTAAACATCGCCAACTGCTGCTGCATACCAAACTCAGATGGCTCTCTGTGGAAAAGCACTCTGGGGTCTGTTTGACCTTCATGAAGAAGTTCAAGTGCTCTTGATAGATAAGTTATCCCCTGTTGAACACCTCCGTGACAAACATTTTCTTGCACATCTGGTTTCCTTAGGTAAGATTTTTAACAAGCTGTCTTCCTTCCACTTGCTGTTCTGGAAGAGTAAGGCAACCTTACAATGTTAGCTGCAAGGCAGAGGGATTTTGGGGGAAAACGATTGATTTCCAGAAAATATTGCAGTTCCAGGTGCACAGGTTTTGTAGGGTTTCTGTCCTTAGTTATAGTGTTAAGGATCAGAACCCCACCTTGAGAGATCTGTTGTTTTCTTCTATTTAAATGCACTGAAAAATATTTTTTTGTCCTTTTAATTTTTTTTTTAAATGAATAGAATAGTTATACAGCTTTACATGCCATCCAGTCTTTGGCAAAGCTGGGTCTTTGTATCATTTGACAGTCTAAGTAAATCTCCTCCAAAACCACAGTCTTCCAATGTCGTATCTGAGCAGTGAAGTTTGTATGAGTGTGGGGGAAGAGTTTATTGAAATATGTACTAAATTACTACTACTTTCATTACTTCTTATCTCAACGTGCCCTGAGCAAGACTGACTCTTTAGCAATGAACTCGAAGCACAGGAATTGGTTTCTAAGTGTCAACGTTTCACCATTATGCCTTACAGCCATCAGGAGAGGCACGCGCACACCACTCAAAAAATAAGCTGGGCATGACAGCACATTTTGCTCGTTTTTAATAGGAATAGCTCATTCACCATCTGAATCTATTCCTTTTGACATGATTTATTTATTTTTAAATGACATTTTATGGCTTTTGCTTTGAGGGAAGCTAGCAAGTATCAGATTACCAACGAGACATGGAGTGCTAACAGCTTTCAAAAGTGAAGATCAGTAACGGAAACTGAGTAGAGGATNTGTGGAAAAGCACTCTGGGGTCTGTTTGACCTTCATGAAGAAGTTCAAGTGCTCTTGATAGATAAGTTATCCCCTGTCGAACACCTCTGTGACAAACATTTTCTTGCACATCTGGTTTCCTTAGGTAAGATTTTTAACAAGCTGTCTTCCTTCCACTTGCTGTTCTGGAAGAGCAAGGCAACCTTACAATGTTAGCTGCAAGGCAGAGGGATTTCGGGGGAAAACGATTGCTTTCCAGAAAATATTGCAGTTCCAGGTGCACAGGTTTTGTAGGGTTTCTGTCCTTAGTTATAGTGTTAAGGATCAGAACCCCACCTTAAGAGATCTGTTGTTTTCTTCTATTTAAATGCACTGAAAAATATTTTTTTATCCTTTTAATTTTTTTTTAAATGAATAGAATAGTTATACAGCTGTACATGCCATCCAGTCTTTAGCAAAGCTGGGTCTTTGTATCATTTGACAGTCTAAGTAAATCTCCTCCAAAACCACAGTCTTCCAATGTCGTATCTGAGCAGTGAAGTTTTTAAGAGCGTGGGGGAAGAGTTTATTGAAATATGTACTAAATTACTACTACTTTCATTACTTCTTATCTCAACGTGCCCTGAGCAAGACTGACTCTTTAGCAATGAACTCGAAGCACAGGAATTGGTTTCTAAGTGTCAACGTTTCACCATTATGCCTTACAGCCATCAGGAGAGGCACGCGCACACCACTCAAAAAATAAGCTGGGCATGACAGCACATTTTGCTCGTTTTTAATAGGAATAGCTCATTCACCATCTGAATCTATTCCTTTTGACATGATTTATTTATTTTTAAATGACATTTTATGGCTTTTGCTTTGAGGGAAGCTAGCAAGTATCAGATTACCAACGAGACATGGAGTGCTAACAGCTTTCAAAAGTGAAGATCAGTAACGGAAACTGAGTAGAGGATCACAAACATTTCATTAAAACTATCCATCCTGCCAAGGACCAGGAATGAGCTGTCGCAGTTCCATAATTCCAACCCAGAATCCTGACAATGACTTGACTTCACTTCCTTTTGCTCTCGTATAGTTTAACTCCAAGCAGGGCTGAATCTGTGGCAGAGATGATACTTTAGGCACTGCGAAGTTCAAAACCTAAGATCTTATTCAGGACCTTGGAATCAGTAATTTTCAAGAATCAAGGCTTTGTGTTCCTCTTTTTCTTTCAGAAAATATCTGTCAAGTAAATTGAGCAATTTCTGAACAAAAGTTTTGTTAGTATCAGCCCAACCAGCTGGGCTGAACTCAGCTCTGCACATTTCCACTCTGCAGGTAATTTAGTATTGGAAAAGTTGCATGGAGAAGCTGTAAATTCTCTTGGAGATTTACAAGACCTGACTGGATGAAGCCTTTTGTAGCATAACCTTAATTCAGTGTTGACCCTGGTTTGAAGTAGTGCTTGGACTAGAGACCGAGCCCTTGGACTACAGAACTGGTGACTGCCAAATGACTGATTCTGTAAACCCGCTTTGGGATCACCAGGATCTACAGCAAACATCTGAGCCTCTTTCTTTTGCAAGATAAGACCAAAAGTGAAAACTGCTTACTGGCATTTCTTTCTTTGTTTAAGAACAAAATGCTTGTGAGACAGCTTGCAAAAAAGAAATTAAAAGCATGGTTTGGCCTGTATATTTAAAAAAAATAAAAAAGGGAGAGTGGGGAGTAATTCATACCAATGAATTACAAAACATTAGAATGACTTAATGACCTGCTTTGCAGTATCGCTGCATTGGGATGTTCCATCATTTACAGAGAATGGTGACAATATGCCATATTCGCTGAAAACTGAATCCAAGTTCTGACTGCCAGCTGCCATCAAAGCCTGTAAGTAGCACTTGTTTATAGATTTGTGTTGAATATTCACTTCTGACAGATAGAAACCGTCTTGGAGAGGCAGTCTCACAAAACGTCATGTAATAAAAGAGCCTTTGTCCTCATCTATCTGTGATTTAAAAACTTGGTCTATTAACAACATGATTTAATAAAATAACTTGCATTGTTATATTTTTATGTTCTATTTGTATATATTTTCAGTAATTTATCTAACTTTTATGTTGACTTCTCCCAAGTCAATAACTGCCATAACAACTATTTATCCCTTTCCTTCAATCTATCCCTTCTCATTTAACTAAAATAAAATGGAAATATCTAGCCAATCACTCACTTTATTTCCCTGCAGCAAATCCAGATAGAAAACACCAGTTTTCACTCACTTTTCCCTGGGTATTTTTCAACAAGCTTTATGTTTTGTAACCTGATTTATACATAACACAGATTTAACTTCAATACCTGCCACCCTTTTTTTTTTTCCTACAAGAAAATGTACTAAGAACAAACCTTTTGCAAAAACTTGCTTACCAAGATGTGCAGTGGGACTTTTTAAAATCTGAAATGGGTGAAACTAAATAAAAATGAATTCATGAGAGCTGGAAGAAATGAAACTCGGGAGAGTATCTGTACATACGATGAAAGAGTGTTAATACTTTATCAGTCCAAAACATGATGCTAGTAATATGGTAGTAACTGTAAACTATGACTTTCTGACAGATTGGACTTTACATATACACTGGGTATTTGTGATTGCATTTCACATTGCAGAACTGAGGCCATCATCTTCATTTATATTAGGATTAACTATTTGAATACAGCATATACAAAAAGCCTTTCCATAATGTTTGCTTGAATTATTTTTCTAAATGTATAAAAATTTATTCACAGTCAAATTAACAAGCAAGAATAATATCAGTTATAATAATAATAAAAGATTTGGTTGATCCTCTTTATAATCACTCCTCAACTAAGAGAGACAGAAGTCTCCTTGAAGCTTTCTGTGCGCTGGGAATTTTTTTGCTGTCTAAGTTTTGCCTAGATATTTGTTCCGCATTAACTTTTGGATTATTTTTCATTTGCTAGATTCCCACTTCCCTGGATAAAGATACAATTGCATGGCAGGCATGAGAGATTTTCCTCACAGCTTGAGCTGAACTACTGAGAATAAAAAAAAAACTGAGGAAAAAACCTCACTGTTAAATAGCAGAGTGCATTTCATATTTAATGTTTAAGCATAAATGGCAATGTGTTTAAATAGAATAATAAGGCATTGTTATTAAGGAAAACACTTTTTTCCCTATTGTATTATTAGGTGTACTTCATCAGGACCACTGCTGTAGGAATTGAGGTGAATTCACAAAAAAAGCTTTCCTCAGGAGGTGTAAAAATACTTATGGAATTCAGATGTCAAGGTTAGATGTGTATAATTGTATTATGTGGAACATAAAGTTGTGAAACAGAATTACTATGAGTTCAATAAAATAATGAACAAAACAGTGGGCACCTTTTTCTTGGTCATGCTTTAGAACTGGAGTTTGCTTTCATTCCTAAAATATTCACATGGTCTTATTTCACCCAAATGTAAATGGATTGGAATGATTTATGCTACCTCAGTACTTATGCTTTTATATTATTCCAGTTGTAATTATCTATGGGGGTTTTTTTTTGGTGGGAATTTAATATTGTTTTAGAAACGAAGATTTATTTCAAAAGGAGAACTCGTGTATTCCATTCACTTCAAACTTGCATTTGAATGTGGGTAGAGTCTTCCACCCAGCTGGATCCCTGCTGAAGACAATGGAGCTGACAAATTGCTCCTCATTCAGAAATATTAGCATTGATATAGATGATGCTATGCAAGGGATGAAATTACATCACTTTGATGACACAAGGCCTGTGGCTGTACACTGGCTGTACAGTAACTTCCTTGATTTCTCGTCTGTCATCCATTTAATTTATCAATTTCAATCATTTGAAAATGTAGGCTCATTCTAATGTATGTTCTTCAGGTTAATTACCTGGAAGCCAAGCTCCATTTTAAAAAGACACTCAAGACAAGATTTTAAAGACACTGAACTAACCAAAATATACATAAGTGAGACTCCAGAAGCACATTTAGGGCTGGAGAACAAGTCTTACGAGGAAAGACTGAGAGAACTGGGGGTGTTTAGCCTGGAGAAGAGGAGGCTGAGAGGAGACCTCATTGCTCTGTACAACTGCCTGAAGGGAGGTTGTAGAGAGGAGGGAGCTGGGCTCTTCTCCCAAGTGACAGGGGACAGGACAAGAGGGAATGGCCTCAAGCTCCGCCAGCAGAGGTTCAGGCTCAACATAAGGAAAAAATTATTGACGGAAAGGGTCATTAGGCACTGGAACAGGCTGCCCAGGATGGTGGTTGACTCACCTTCCCTGGAGGTGTTTAAGGCACAGGAGGACGAGCTACTGAGGGGCATGGTTTAGAGATTGGTGGGAATGGTTGGACTCAACGATCCTGTGGGTTTCTTCCAACCTGCTGATTCTATGATTCTATGATCCTATGATCCTGGCTTGTCATAGTAATTTGTAAAATCTACAGTGAAGACGTGAAAATTTCCCCATAA
>WAAB01003450.1:54391-80163 GCA_013389865.1 Piaya cayana | reverse complement strand
AAAAAAAAAAAATCTAATGATCTTATTGATACTCTGGTCAGTGAAGGAAACATTTCACGTTTATATTACTAGTATGAAACTAAAGATTACAGTTTTTAACCGATAGCTTTGGTAATGACTGAGCATGCATACAGGCATGTAAACACATCCTTTTTTCCAACAGAGGTACCTCTATTTGAAGAAATGCATCACTTAAGAAGATGTATAAATCAAGGTTGTATTATCCCTTGATTCCCTTCTCAAAAAAAGAAGAATTATTATATTGCTTTACCACATGGGCTAGAAAAAGCAGCAATTGCAGTTCTGTCAACATTATTAACCAAGATTTCTTCTTTCTTTACTCACCCTCTGTATTTTGCACCAGGTCAGCAGTATCATCTAAAAGAAGGTCACAAGAAGGTATAAAATATTTGTCTTTGAAAGCTATAAAATCTATAAAATATTTTATGAGAGACAAAATAGTAAGTATGCTGAAAGAGTGAAAACAACATTGTGCACTGGGTCAACCCAACATGCAACCTCTTGTGTTCCTTAACAACTTAAGCAATGACAAGACTCCAGTTCTGAACCCCTACATATTTAATGTCAAATAATATTCATAAATGTCAAGATTTTATTTTACTTCATTAAATATCATAGAATACTTGGTTGGAAAAGACCTTTGGAGATCATCAAGTCCAAATGTACCTTTTTATTACTAAACCATATCCCTGAGAATCTCATCTATCCATCTTTTAAATACTGCCAGGGATGGTGACTCACCCACCTCCCTGGAGAGCCTGTTCCAGTGCCAGATAATCCATTTGATGAATAAATTTTTCCTTGTGTCTAATATGAACCTCCCCCAGTGCATCTTGAGGCCATTTTCATTTGTCACCTGTCACTTGGGAGAAGACACCAGCAGCCACATCATTATAACATCTTTCCAGGTAGTTGTAGACAGTGATAAACTCTTCCCTCAGCCTCCTTTTCTCCAGGCTAAATAATCCCAGTTCCCTCAGCTGTTCCTCATAAGGCCTGTTCTCCAGCCCCTTCACCAGCTTCATTTTCCTATCTCTGGACGCTCTACAGCAACTCAATGTCCTTCTTGTAGTGAGAGGTCCAAAACTGAACACAGTATTCAAGATGCAGCCTCACCAGTGCTGAGTACAGGGGCAGAATCTGTTCCCTGGTCCTGCTGGCCACACTGTTTCTCCTACAGGCCAAGAAGACCAATGGCTTCTTGGCCACTTGGCCACACTGCTGTCTCCTATTCATTTAGCTGTCAATCAACATAGCCATGTCCAGTCCCATAGACCTGTGAACATCTAATTGGCCAAATAGGTCTCTAATCATTTCCACTCAGATTACTGGAGTTGTGATCTGCTCCCCCTCCGTCTCTTCTAGCTCAGGAGGCTCAGTACTGACAGAACATTTCATCTTACTTTTAAAGACTGAGGCAAAGAAAGTATTAAGTACCTCAGACTTATCATTTTACACTATTGCTCCCCCTGTATCCAGTAAAGAATGAATATTTTTCTTGCCTTTTTCTTGCTTTTGTTGTCAATATATTCATGGAAACATTTTTAATTATCTTTCATAGAACTGACCAATTTAAATTGTAGTTGGGGTTTAACCCTTCTGATTTTCTCTCTGTGTGATCTCTCTTCAACTTTGTAGTCATCCTGAGATGCCTGCCCCTCCTTCTAAAGCTCATAGAATCCTCTTTTATTCTGAGATCTACCCAAAGCCCTCTGCTCAGCCAAGCACTTTTCTTCCCTGTCAGCTCATTTTTCAGCATATGGAGATGGCCTACTCTTGCACTGCCAGGATTTTCTTCTTGAAGAGTACCCAGCCCTCTTGGGGCTTTGCCCTTTAGGGCTGCCTCCCAAGGAACTTTATCAACCAGCCTTCTGAACAGTTTGAAGTCTGCCCTCTAGAAGTCCAAGGTGACATTAAGTTCCTCCTTATTTCTCCTGCAACTGAGAATTCTATCATGTTGCAATTGCTGTGCTCCAGGCATCCTCCAACCATCACATCTCTCACAAGGTCTGTTCTGTTCACAAACAATAGGTTCAGTGGGGCACCTTCCCTAGTCGATTCACTCACCAGTTGCATCAGGAACTTATCTTCCACACATTCCAGGAACCTTCTAGACTGTTTCCTCTTTGCTGTATTATACTTCCAACAGACATCTGGTAAGTTGAAGTCACCCACAAGAACAAGGGCTAGTGATCACGAGACTTCTCCCAGTTGCATGTAGAATATCACACCAGGCTCTTCTTCCTGACTGGGTGGCCAATTACAAAAACTGAGGAGATATAACTATTGTCACTAGGTGCCCCATGCCAGACTAGCTAAGTTACAGTAAGTACAAATCTTGTTTAAGTAGAGTTTGGTCATGTCTCTGAGTTTGCATTGCTCTTTTTACTGAACTTCCAGATTTCTCTAACCCTAAGTACACTTAAGTACTACCAGATGTCTTACACAAGATAGGTATGTAGAAAAGAACAATAGAGTAGCTGATTGGTATTAGAAATCAATCTATAGTCCAAGATATTTATACCCAGAAGTAATTATGTGGCTGATGAAATTCTGGCCTGTACTCAGAAGTCCTGAATATCTTAGTCTGAAAGTATAAGAAAAAAGAACTATCTGGCTTGTCAAAATTAAGGCTGGAAAGTAGAGACTATCTTACGTCTGCAAAAGGAACACAGAGAATAATACTTGCAAATGAACTAAATGGAAGATGCCTCATCAAAACCAACCAGTTTGCAAAGACAGATCGCACAAAGGAAAGTAGATGGCTACTCATTTTCAACAGTTAGACTTTGAAAATGAGCTATGGTTGCAATGGTTTGTAACATCAGTGTGTCCTAAAGAGATTACAGCTGTGCTATGTTTTATTCAAAACTGACAATGTATGCATGTGCACTCCCTTGATTCCAACTTGAAGGTCTAAGAAAGGAGACTTCAAAGCCAGCTATATATCCCAATTGGAAAAATAAAAAGAAAAAAAAGGAAAGGAAAACTTAAGCAATACTGTCCCGGTACAGCATAAGATCCCAAAGGTGTAATATATCAAGGTTTTTCTTTTATAACCACTAGTCATTTGGAAATACCTCTGTTCTTGAATATCTTACTTCAGCCATGTTAATAGAGTAAACCTTCAAAAAATCATATTGACACTTCACCTGCAGAAATAAAATGTCCTAATATTTGTCACTAATTATGTACAGAGAAATAGAAATATTTTGATTCACAAGTTGCTTCTGAAGATTTTAAAGCACAAACCCTCATTTTAGTAACCTAAGTTTAGCTAGCTAAACGATGAGCTATGAACAGGCTTTCTTTAGTTTCTCTTTCTTGCCTATGGAAAAGAGAAATATATCTCTAGGGTGTGTTTCAGAATACTGCAGAAGCAGTAGAGAGAATGCCAAGTTTATTAGTGGTGGTGCTACTAAATCAGCAGCATGCCAACATGCCTAGAGAGTAGCTGTAGTCAATTTTATTAGATGCTATGTAAGAGTTAGGATATCAGAGATTGCTGAAGGAACAAATATGTGTTTATAAGCTAGATTTAAGAAGTACCACCTGTTTTATTTCCCTTCTGTGTCTAGGTGAGAAATCTGAATTTCACCATAAGCTAAAGCAAAGGAAATATCTATTATTGTAGTGTTTTGGAACAAGAAGCTAAGTTCAGCTTACCTTTGATCACATTCTTCCAACTAACATTTAGAAGATGCCTTTCACACCATCAGTTAACTTTCTAGAAGAAAATATGCAGTAAAGACAAGGTAGGAATTACCTGGTCTGTATTTTATGGATAGCTATTTTTTCTTCAGTGGGAGGAGAGAAAGCTTAAGGAAATTAATAAATCTGGATGTCACCATTTTTGCAATTTTGTCCATCTCCATGACCACCCAAAACTTAAATGTATCCCTCTTGCAGTTTTTTCCAGCCCACAGCTGGGATCCTCTAGCCTTTTTTGCTCATTGATGAGCAAAGGAAGTCACAGCTTCTGTATTAAGATTGCCAATGAAAAACAGGTGTCTTCAAGAGTAGTTTGTTCTTCCTAGTTTCCTCAAGTATTTATCAGCAATATTTGTTTCAACCACAGCAGAAAGATGTCAAAACTGAGGGGAGAGCATGCAATAACACGTTTGTTCTTGGGGGAGAGCTTCCTCTACTGCTACATTTCCACTGAGCTCCTGACATGTTTGCTCCTCTGCAGGTGTGATAGCCAGAATCAGAGGCTTTAAAAAGGTGACCTAACTTCCATCCCTTCCCTCTTGTTAAGGTTATTTTGTCAGTAGATCCATATCCTTTCAAATATTTTCACTAGGTGGAATGCCTTTCATACTACAACTGGTTTTTTTAGACATCAGAGATAAGAACATTTTTTCTGTATGTTTCTGGTATGACTGTCAACCCAAGTGATTTATTTCTATGTAAAGCAGTGCAATGAAGGGTGTTTTTTTCCCTTTTCTTTGGCTTTGTACTTTTCGCCATTTGCTTTGTTGATATCAGGTATTTTAAATATCTCATGTTCCATTACCTATGCTGATGCTTGCAAATGCATAGGAATTATAAACCATTTTCATTCAAGTAAACTTTTTTAACCAATTGTGTATCAATGTTTCTAATTTGAAATGATTGCATTAGTCATTTTCAGTGGTTTGTTATTTCACAAAACACATCTATTAAGTAGCTTGGAGAATGTGGATTTATGAATGCACATTGAGCACATTAAATATCAAAATAGCAAATATGAAGAAGTCAATAGTAGTCCATGCATGAACAGCTGGCAGAGCTAACAACTCAGTACCTAAGAACTTACACAGAAATAGGATGGGAACATAGCATGTTCACATTTTTCTCACAAGTATTCATACCAAAATAAACCTTTTTTGATCAAGGTTTTATGTTTAGAAAATACAAACTTGCAAAACTACATAAGGACTTTACTGCATCCCTAAGATATTCAGAGCATCGTAAACAAATTAAGCTAGCAGCAGTTAGTAGCAACACAAGAACCACAAACTACCATAAAATCTATGAAGAAAAACCTTTTTATCTGTGAAGGTTAAAAATAACGTCATGCAGACCTAGTTTTTCCGCTGTCTGTGTTTACATCATGGGTGTCCACACATTAATGCAATCCACCTGCAGAAACAGCGGTTGGGTGAGCACATTGCAAAGTTTCTGAGAACAGCCATGACTGCCAAGATCAAGATCACCTTTAAAAACTTTCTATTTCCTTCTAGATATGTGTGCATTTGAATACAAAATGAAATGTCCTGTAAAATGTGGATTTATTAGTTCAGGCTGGCATTAGCTTAAGCTTCCTGTTCTAGAGATTCTGACACTGTCAAATAACCTGGAAAGGAAAAATATTAAAAAATAAGAAAACAAAAAACCTTGCTGATAATTCATTATCATTCTGAGTTATGTCCTATGAATAGTTTTACATGTAAATTCAGAAATTGTTATGCTTAATCATACATCATTTGGAAAAACTCTTCAAGTTGGTCATCTGGTTACGAAGAATATAAAGTAAGTATTCTCCTTGAGCATATATATAAGGTTTACTGTTTGATATGCCTCATTGGGACTGCTTAATTGCTTCCAAATATAGTGGAATTTAGGCAAGTGTTTCCCAGATAAAAATCCTGTATGAAAATAAGAGAACAAAGATGTAAACAAAGATATTTTCTTAAACTTGACAGTTTCTGCACCAGAAATTTTTTTAACTATAAGAACTCCACTTGTGTCTTGAATTTCTCAAGGTCTATGCATCACAGAGAAGGAGACATGCAGAAAAACAGTAATAAAACCAGTATTGCATATGAAGATTGATTTTCTGTGTGGATGCCAGATTAAGTTGAACCAAAGAGATGACCAAGTATCTGTAGATCTTGAGTTGTAGAAGACAGGTTCTTTACTCTGTTGTCAGTTCAGAAAGTTTGTAAACTTCTGCCTGTATGTTATATATGCATTGGTATCTGATGAGACCTTCAGTTTTTCTTTCTTTAGCTGAAAGCATTAGAACATCAAGCACTGTAATGTGAAAAATTTCAGTGCTGATGACTTTTAAGTCATTTTCTTCTTCTCTATCCAAGTGTATGCATACATGCGCATGGATCAGTGTTTTGTTTGTTTGTTTGTTTTTTGATAGAAAGGCTTGGTCTAGGGAAAAAGAAAGACAAAAAAACCAAAGTAAACTTGTTCAGATTTAATCTGAAATGTTTTATGTAGCAGCATTACTTTATAAATGTATTTCATACAACTGTGAAAGGGGTGTCAGAGCTTATATACAGCTCGTTATCTGGGTCAGCAAAGAACTGAAGACAGAATTTTATCAAGACAGAACATATTTATGCTAGAGCACAAAGGATTCAGCTTGTGGCAAATAGAAACACTAACATTATCATCTCTGTAACGATAAGAAACAGCTGGGGATATGAAAGCACTTCTTTAGTGGTGATTTGAGAAAGACTCATAGAGCCAAATATCTTCTAAAACTATAAGAAATGCTCTCTGCACTTGTTTCATCCAGTCATGTGGTTATTGTTTTCTGTGCACTATAGGGAGTCTCAAAAAGGAGGCTTTATTACTCTCAAAGAAAACTAAATGCTGCATCTGGTAGTGAGAACAAAAGGACACAGTTTACACAGAGCACACATGTGTGCACTGTACCCTTATGTCTTCAGATTGTTTATGTTCACAAGTCATGTTATCATTTAGAATTGCACAGCATTTTCTTTTAGAAGGCTTTATTTAGTCTCTTAATTTTGAACTATTTAGTTGGAAATTTTTCATAAGAACTGCTGCTGTTCTTGGTTTAAATAAAATGTTTCATCAGTATCTAGTAAGGAAGTTAGAAGAAAGACGGTTTTCACAGAATCACGGAATGCCCTGAGCTGGAAGGGAACCACAAGAATTATAGAGCCCAGCTGCTATCCCTGCATAGGACAACCCAAACACCCACTCCATGGGACCGAGGGCATTGTCCAGACATTTTGGAAATATTGTCAGGTTCAGGGCTGTGACTACACCCCTGGGAACATGATTCCAGTGCCCTCCAGCCAGCAACAAGCACACAGCACACCTAGGGAAGCCTCTCAGCTGGGAGGGGGGAGGTTCACTTCCTGAGGGGCCTTAGGTGAGCTGCTGAGTGGCTCCCACCCATGGGGAACTCAACCCCTGAGTTCAAACGTGATGCACTGACAATCTTTATTCTGATGGAGAAGTCATCCACAAATTAATGCGGTGAGCAGGAAATGCCATTGAGGTATGATGGATAAATCTCTACATTTTAACTTGAGATACTAAATGAATTTAACTCATAAATATAAGCCAACACAGAAGCCAATTCCTTTTTGGAGACCAAACTTTCTCAGGATTGTACCTTGTGATGGTTTGAGCAAAAATCCTCCCAAAACATTCACAGCGTCTGCAGCCACCCTTCCTTCCACCCCTCACCCCCCTGGGGAGAAAAGGTAGGAGGAAAAAAAGGCTGAAAAAAAAGCTGAAAACAAGCAGACTGAAACTAAGTGATTATATATAATGTATTAACACTAATATGCAACTAAAATACTACATATACAATAATCAGAGAATAAGAGACACCCCAGAACATCCCCTGCCCCGTAGGGAAGCAATCAGAGATCCCCAAAAAGAGAGAAACCCCCCTGCCATGAAGGAAAATTAAGAATCCAGAAAACAGATCAGTATAAGCTAACAAGAGAAAATAAATCATTACACTCCTCAGATAGCAAAATCTCACTCGGCATTCCACCCCGCTCTGGAGTCCACAAAGCTCCACCGAGCTTGACCCCACACACATAGACACACGGACTGACATCAGCACCAGACCTTCCAACACACACCCGGAGACCAGAGAGAGGTAAGATGGAGCTGGATCCGGAAAAGGAAGTGTGTCCCACCCCCAATTACACCCTTATTTACATAGAAAAGGTTGCATGGAATACTTGGGATTTGTAGGTTTTTTTCCTCAGCCACAACCTGGCTATTCTTAAAGGGGCCAAAATCAAACCATGACAACCTCTTGTGCCTGCTTCATTCCATCATGCAGATCACCTACACGTTTTGAGGATGGAGATTTACAAATATGCTACAAGATTAATGCTGTAGCACAACACATTCACTATTTCCTGCAAAAATTATTCCCACAGATATTGCTGAGGTGACAGATGAAATAACAGAAAACCTAAACTCCATCTCTTCTCCATTTTCCACCCAACTATCAGCATATAAGAGAAGAATTGACAGAACAATATGAAAATGAAGAATAGACTTAGGGAAGAGAAAGAGATGTAGGGGTATTCATAGAGGTTACAAGAAACAGGGCAAGGAATGGCAGAGAGACAAGATGCTAGTATGAAACATAAATGGACAGTTGAAAGTCTGTCTTTGTGGGAATGGGTATAGATACTTCATGTTCCTGATTTATCACTATTTACTAGCTGCCATGAGCCATTAAGAAAAAAAAAAGTAGCCTGTTGTTGTTTTATTATTTATATTTTGTTTGCTGGCTATATTTGTCATCCAAACAGAATCATGTTGTCTTCCTATTTGCATACATAAAAAGAGTTCCAGAGACATTTTAAATAGTTTCTGTGCTCATACAAGAAGTCACTTAAGAAGTAACTGAGTGAAAACCAGAAAACCGTAATAGGATATGTGAAATAAATAGAAAATTATTTTTTATGAACTGTAAATTTCAGAACACAATAGATCATTTTGTTTCAGCAAACATGGCACTGAAAGTGACTGTTTTCCACATACTTTACAAAGGTTGTGTCTCGCTCTGGGTTCCACAAATTGTCAGTTTTTTTCTTTCCTGAGTTGCTTGAACTCTTTAACATATTTTGCCTCAGCAGCACCATGTGATTGACATTTTCAAGTGGAATTAAGTGGACTGGGAGTATGACCTTGTTGCAGCCATTTTAAAAAGAGGAATTAGGCTTAATTAGTTTCTTAGAGAATAAATACTTTGTAAGTACTGAGCCACTGGTGTCCTTTATTCTCTGTCATTTTTGGATTACTACTTGGTGATTAACTTTTGCAGGGGGCAGAGTGGGAAATAGTTTTTATTGTGTGTTTGAAGAAGTTTCTTAAAAAGTAGAAAAAGGAGTACTTTTGAATTATATATTTCACTGTGGCAGGTTAAAAAAAATAAATTGGTTGATGCACACTATGAGAATGAAGGTGAGAATATTTTTTGTAGAGCCTGCTTTATTGATAGATTCCTACAAAGGGGTGCTGGATGGATTTTTACTTTTCAAAGCCATTGCTGCATTTTTGTTTTGACAAGATCTATGTGACTGAGTTTAGAAGTTTAATTTAATTGAAAGTGAATGCAATAAAGTGTTTAATTTGTCAACATCTCAATTGCTTATACTTAATTTCATACTATTAATTCATATGGGTCTATTATCTGCATCAACATTTTATGACATCAAGATCTACTTCTTTTCATTGCTCCAGCAATTGCATCATAAATTACCATTAAAGCCCAACTACTGCACTGGATAAAATCCTCTTTTAGTAGTATTAAGCTATATTTCATTAACAACCATAATTTCAGTGAGAGGAATAACTTGTATATCAGATAATTTCCTGTTTGTTTTGGCACTACAGTTAGTATTTATACTATGATTTTATTCATATAGGTGCAATAAAAAAGAACTTAAATGCCTATCACATTGTTATCAAATAAACTATGATAGTTTACATAATTTTTGAAACACAGAATTTATTTTCAATAACTGTTTGGGGAGTGCTGATGCTCCAGCACAAAATTTATATCAACATATAACAATACTCAAAAGCTCAATAATGGTGTATCTGAGTCAGGTTTAGGACTCATTGAGGGGAGATAGTGCAGTTTGCAGGTGGTCTTGGAAATTCCTAAATTAACCCCTTCATTGCACAAGTTATTCTGTCATTTATAGTCATAAAAATAGCAACTACTCAATAACCTAATGAATTTGATGTAGAGACACTAATTTGAGCACTGATAACATGCATAACTTCATATGTAATGAGGAACAAAAGAAGTCAATGCACTGAGCAAAAAACAGCATCAGGAAAGTAGTCTAAGGTGTTATCCTATCCTTTGTGATTTAAACACATAAAACTGAGCTACGCTGAAATGCCTTTCACTAGTTTGAAGTTAAATAAATCTTAAGATTTTTATTTTTCTTTAAAAGAAGAAGAAGGGGCAATTGCTTAATTATTTTTTTTTTAGAACTGGAAATTTCTTCCACTCTGATAGCCAGTGACTACAAGATTTGCCTAGAGTGTAGGTTCAATTCTTCCATCTGTGTGAGGCAAAGTGAATTCACATTTCCTTCTACCCACAGACCATCTCAACACTGTAACATCAGATATTCTGCCCTGAGGTCTTTGAACTCATGTCTGCTTAAAGTCTTGCAATATTTTTGGTACATTCAATGCCAGCTGGACAAGACAAAGAAAATAAAGCTTAACTTGGGCAATAATCGCTAGAGGGCAAGTAGCTGATCTTTAAGAACAACTATTTCTATCATTTATTAATTTAAATTAAATTGCTTAAACATTAATTGGGTAGGAGACTGAAGTATGAATGTCTCTCTTCCAGGCAAGTGTGCTAATATGTAGACTTTAAAACTATTTTCCTGTGTCTCAGTCAGAAAATGATTAAATCTGTAATTTAAGGTATAGTGACACCAGCTGTAGGGATGAGGGTAAAATCCTTATCAGAATATTTTCTTTTCCTTTGGTTCTTCTTTCATAAATACTGGACTGTACTATCTGAGTTCCTCTCATGATTCCACCTCTGTGCGTTTGTATGCATATTCTGTGTAGGAAAACAGTGAAAAAAATGTGCAAAGTAGGCATTCAGTTTCAAAATTATACAAGCTATGAAAGTCAATGCTGAACTAGGCCTGTAAAATAGAGAAGCCTAATGTCAGCATGCCAGCCTCTTATTTATTTTTTTCAAGTATTTCAATAAACAAAAACATCACTGATTTTATAAACCATATCTGACAATTGTAGCTAGTATAGATAAATTTTAAAAAGGAGTACAAAGTAAGTAAGGAGGATTATTTTGGGTCAAATGTCATTTCATATTTTTCTGCTTTCCATAACAACATTTTCCTGATGTGTAAATTCTAATGCTTACAAATAAAGGAGTGTGGGTAGGGTTCTTTCCCATCTTCTCTTTATTCCCAGTAATATCCTGTTCATTTGCCAGATGTGTTAGTTATAATAGACCTTTGTTCACTCTCTTTTTTCTCCTTTCTTCTGAACCACCACCCTCCACCACAATTTATGAAGATTACAAAGTATACTAACTATTTCTGCATATGTTCCATCACTCTTCTGATTTTGTCTTTTTTTGTTTATATACTTTTTTCACACTACTGTATTGGAAGTATTTTTCATGGGAAGCAGAGGGCATTTCGCTTTCTATTATTAATATCTTCAATATCAGCACCATGTCTTCATGTGGGTGCAGGTACAGATAGCAGAAGGCAGTGACAATCTTCCTACTAGTCTAGTTTGTGAGCTTGCCCTGCTGATAATTTTATCTCCTCTACTTGGAGCCATACAGCCTCCTGTTATTAGGTCATTGTGTACTTACTTCCCTGTGGTATGATATATAAATACTACCCACTGCCAGCATCTTTCCTTCAGGATAGTTCTTTTGGATACTGGCAAACATATTTTATTTTATTTTAATGCTGTGGAAGAAACAGACATAACCAGTGTCTACTTGAAAACAACAACTATTTGCTAGCTTAATATAGCTATGTTTGCTACTGATTTCTAGCAAGACACTTTCTCATTATTATTTTTCTTTTTGTAGTGATGAAACAAAGCTCAGTGTCAGCTAGTTCCCTAGTGTTCAATGACAGCCATTAAAAGCAATATTCTAAGATCACATGGGATAGAGGTAAACTAAATGTTCCGTCACTTCCAGATAAGGTTTTTCACAGACATTATTGCATTCCCCTGAGACGAAGTCTAAAGCCAACCATCAAGGATCCTTGATTGTTAAAGTGAGAAAGAGAAAACTGGCTTGATAAGGATAAGTTTATAGTGTCTCAGATATGAAGCCTAAAATAGAAAAACAAAATTAGATAAAGCAGAATCTTGCACAGAGGATTTTGAGGTTGATTTAATGGCATGTTATCACTTTTGTTACATGTAATACCCTTATGAGCTTACTCAGTAACATACAGAGTATCAATTTCATTCAGAGCAACCTTTACCACAATGCACCAGTTAATTATTGTTTTCAGCATACAGTAATTATGCTGACATGCCACAATAAATTTATTCAGTACACTCATCTTAAAATGCCACACTGCACACATTTAAATTTAGTCCTTTTGTTGGCATGATCTCAAGATACTAATTTGAAGATGTTAGCTGAACTACGGATTGTAACATTTTTTTCACATCCCAAGTAATATAGCCTGCAATTTTGCACTCTGCCATCTACCACTCCTCAGAAAATTGGAACATAATCTCTTCTCTTGAAGGCAGTGTGTGCTCCATTTGGACAGGTGATATAGATACACCATTATAGATGAAAATTTACGTAATTTTTCCTACAGAAAAAGCAGCTAAAAAAAGGATGGTTACTAAAAGTTCTGCCTTTATCTGCTGATAAGAACTTTTACCTCTTTCTTTTGCTGCAGTAGCCAACAAAGGTAAAGGTTAGAAAGTGTTATATAAGAATATCCTAAAATAAAGGACTATAAATTTTAAATGTTTAAAGATACTGTTTCAGATGTGTGAAGTGAGGCAAATTTACTTAATAGCAGTAGTAAGTATTGAGATGAAAAAAATAATGAAATGCATTTTTTGTGATAAAAACCGAAATGGAGCTGCAGGAAAATTCCAAAGCAGGTGTTCTACCCTGATCTTTTTGACTAATTCGCTTTTATTTTCTGTTGATTTTTTAAAAAATCATATTTGTCTATAATTTGAGATCAGAAAAGCCTTCCAAAACCAGTTTTGCCCTAGTGTAACTGATTTTATCACCACAGAAATGTTGACACCCAGAGTTTAATCTT
This sequence comes from Piaya cayana, assembly GCA_013389865.1. Classification (NCBI taxonomy): domain Eukaryota; kingdom Metazoa; phylum Chordata; class Aves; order Cuculiformes; family Coccyzidae; genus Piaya; species Piaya cayana. Next base: position 67,087 of record WAAB01003450.1, on the reverse strand, counting down.
CTGTCTCAAAGATAATATTCTGAACTTTTTAATGCCAAATGTCTATTAAGAAAAGGAGACTCGTAAATAATTTTATTTTCTCTTATAATCTTTAGTTTTTTTCAGTCATCACCTTGCACATCCTAAAGGAATCAGAAAGAAAAATAAATGGATGTATCATAACAAAAATACACATGAAAAGCCCTACAGAGAAAAAGCAACTTTGCCAAATCTTTGTATTTGTATCTCTTTCTGTGCAGCTGAACTCTTCATGTGTGGACAGAAGGAACATCAAATTTTCTCTAGGAAAGAAGCAGTGTTTTAGTAATTCCTATTGCTTAATAGTGTTAATTGCATGAATCTTTTCTGTTTTTCAAGAGCATTGTACAGTTCCCTGCATTTATCTAGCTTCAAATGAAAGCAGATGTGACAAGTGGTAGAAAGCTTCAAGGCTGACTCATTTCTGCAAACCAAATTTCCATGTAGTCCCATTTCCCTCTTAACATATAGCTCCAATTTAAGTCCTTCTTAGGGCAGCCAAGGTTAGACTGTGTTGCTTCCACAACTAGGAAGAGGATATTGCTAAACCCTCTCCAATTCCTGCATCAAAACTTTGTCTTTACTAACCACAGCAATACAGCTCTTTTTCCCCATGGGTGCTGTAAAAAGGCTTGTTAATTAGTCATCAATATTTGTTGAATTGTTAGACAAATAGCAGACACCCAATGGTAGCAGTAGTGTGCTAAGGAATCACTGATGAGCCCCTGAGTTCAGTAGCTTGTTATTTGAAATTTAAAACATGTTTTCCTCTGTTGAAGTCCTGTGGCACTTTCTGTTCCCTGACTGTATAATCAGGTGATTAGTGGTTGAGAAGTCCTGACTGAAGCATTCTTCAGTGAGCATTCAGTTGTGCTAAAAGACAGAAAATATTCACATTTCACCACAAACCCAAAGTCAGTCAGACTTTGTTAACACAAATCACTGTATGGATGCAGTGAGTGACTTGGCTTTTAAATTTGCTAAGGACAGAAATTGAATTTGCCCAACATTTTTTTTTCCCCAAGTTATTTTAGAAATGCAACAGAAAGTCACCTTTTACTTCTGGAGGCCCTGGGGAGAAGAAAAAAACTGCCAAGTGGCAGACTGATTATATATACTTCCGGCAATCTTTTGCTCCTTTTTAAAGTACATTTCCAAGAGAAATACAAATACTCATCTATCTCTGCAGCAGTAATTATATGAACTCCAGTGGGTAGATGAAGTTGACCTCTTAGAACTGGAAAGTTTGGGCAGTTCTTCAGACACTGTTATGTATTAACACAAACATGTTGCGCTATACAAGTGTGAATTTATGATAAACTCTTGTGGTAATATTTTTAGTGATGCTTGCAAGAAGGATGGCGTGTCTTGTTAAACTGTGTTACAGCTGAGTCTGAGAGCCATTGAGGGCACTTTCTTTCTGTTCAGACAGTGTTAAAAAATGTAGAATTCAGTAACCAGTCTCAGATCACTCCTGGTGGCACTATCTACAGCTACAGTCTTCTGCCTATGAGTTTTCCAGGTAAAGCCTGTCTCCACAAGGGAACACCATCCAGGTAAATAAGTTGCTGTTTGAGTGAAGTGGTTTTGCTAAGGACAATAGCATTGGAGACAACTGGGTCCTAATCTGAAAACCACTGGAGTCAGTGATACCATTTCAATGACTGCAGCAGGCTTTGTGTTATGTACTTGATGAAATCTTGTTTTGAAGCCTGTCTACATTCCTGATATTTAAATCGATGTTTCTGAAAGAAGATGAGGTATTAAATTAAGACTGTTAAACACACTTCTTACACAGACATTGCATTAAGAGTAGACCTGCAATTATTTTTTATGATGTATTACCTGGCTGACCAGTTATCTAAACTCCAGCTAGACTAAAGCAAGTTAAAAAAATCTAGAAAAGCGTGGCTGCTTCTCTACATATATCTTGAGCACAACATAGTTCATGACATCTGGAATATTCCTGTCAGTCTTTCAGATCCTGATAAAAAATTATTGTTAAGAATTTAAAAAAGAAATATCATCTTTCTCTGCAGACTTCACACATTCATGGAAAAAAATGCAACTTTTACCTTTGTAACCTTTGTAACCATTGTAACAGTTACTCAAGAGCATCAAGACAAACTAGAAAGTCATTGAGGTGATTATTTAACAAGTGATTTCTTGGTTACTACATATGAGTAAACAGGAGAACACAAGAAAAAAACTAGTGCATGTATATATTTACAACAGTGTGTTCCTCAAATTATTAAAGAAAGAGTAATATCTTAATTTCAGGTTTTGTATGTGTCTGATTAGCCATTTCAATTGTGTTGGAGAGCATCCTGTTCTATAAGTTGTCTCAGTGATTTGATAAATTGTCAGAAAGCCTGCTGCATGAGTGTCACAACCTGGACCCACGAGCCACACTCGTGTCCTGCCCTGATTGGGGGGGGAAGTAGATTTGTTTGTCTGTGTGGTGATCCAGAAGCTAATAAGGTCACTCCCAGGGTGAATATCAAAACAGTATTTATTTCTGGCTCCAGCAAACCTAAACACACCAAGATATTGGGGTGCACGACAAAGACATGGGAGAGTGCAACCACCCAAAGTCAGAGAAATGAATCCCTAAAAACAACCCAANAGAGAGATTGAAAAAGAGAGAGAGGGGGAAAGAAATCACCACAACAAAGGCAGCAGATGATCTCGGGAACATGTGGTCCAGACTGTGTGGTCCAGGCTGCTCCAATCAAAGAGTGTGAGTGACTGCCAGCATGGAGGTGAGCCTCAACTCCTCCCTTCCAAGTCCTTATATCCCCAAGTCCGTTTAGGTGGGCTCTGGAAGTGAGCAGGTGGGGAAGTTGTGGGGGCAGCAGAAATGGCTGCGTACCCTGCCCCCACCAAATCCATCTCTGGGGCCTGACTTCACCCCAGAGAGGGAGAGCTGTGCTGTTCCTGCACTGCCCCCCGCTGACCGTGGGTAGTCCTCTGACAAATATTTAAGGCAAATAGATAAACGTAGTCTGACTTGACATTCCACTCCATGACTTAAACATTTGTCACAGAAGTCAAATTGAAAACTCAGATCCATGTTGTCTATAGTGGTGACACTTTAGGGTGCAACTTGCTCAGTTGAACACACCGCTGCATCACCTCCACCCAACCACAGCCAGTTCTGGGTCCGGACTCCACCCAAGCAAGAGAGAGCAGTGCCTGCTCCTACATTGTCCTTCTGTTGAACGCAACACAAAAGCAGACAGTCTTCAGGCAAAATTGTTAAGGCAAAGAGAATTGACTTCACAATGACCTACAAAGAAGAACACATTGGAGGAGGGGGTGTGGGCAATTTCAGTGTTTTCTGCAGGAGCTTATACAAGACAAGATGACTTTGTAAAGGGTAGTTTTCACAGAGCTGTTCTGTGATGCTCTGATCCTGTATTTTTCTAAAACTTCTTCCAATCAGAGTGAATTCTGGGTAAATGTGCCATGGTAGCCATTCTCATTTGAAAAAGAATCTGGAGAAGCAAAGACGCCAAACATTAATGTATCTCTACACACTCAATTAAAATATAATCCAAAATTAAAATGGATTTTGAAGCATCAGCAAATGTCTGCCAAGAACTTGTGCCAACTCACATCAGCTTTGTCTCTGTAATATTTGCTGCAAAGACAGAAAACATATTTGACCATGAATGGTGTCTTGTGGGAGTTCATTCCACAGCTGTTCTTTAAGAATTTAGATGAAATTATGTCCTTCAGCTATTACAAGTTTTCAATAAAGCCTGTTACAGCGTTTCAGAATAATACTTCTTTACTACTATCTTTGGTTGCACATTGACATTCTGCAAAACACAGAAACTGAAAAATGGCCATAATGAGACACAACTTTTCAAAGAAACAATGTTTCTAATCTCTGTTACTCTGTAATTAAACTCATTTGTGTTGTTCTCATTTTAGATGTGTGTATAATTATTGCTTTATTTTATAGCCTCACAGTAATTCACTTGCCTATTTTTGATATTTGTTCAAAAGCTGAAATATAGTTTTCATATATAAGGTAATGGAATAGCCGTTTCATGTCACAAACATTTATGAATCTGACAGCTCAGATGCTCTATGCAAAAGCCAAAACATACTTTCAGAACAAAATTGCTAAAAGAAAAAATAAACCGGATTTCCTAAGACTCATCTAATATATATGTTTAATCACAAAAAACCAAAGGGACATAACCAATGCATTGCCTGTGTGATGGTATGAATTGGGGGATGGAGAGAATAAAGTAGAGAAGAATGGTAAATGAAGGGAGGAGAGAGGATTGTCTATTCATGCCACAGACCCTCGTTCTTCTTCACTTCTCCCCACTACACACCAAAAGTGAGTCCTTGTTTTTTACAACAGATATTAAACATTATTTCTCAAAGGTGTTTAAGTATAATAAACAGACATGTACTAGTGAAAAAATCATGGCCTTATGTGTCAGATTTTTGTGCTATAGACCCTGCTATCAGATTACTAGTTTTAACTAGCATAGGGAGAGAATTCATGTATCTCACCTTGGTAACAGAGACCTTAACACAAGGGTTAGGACATTCAGAATTTCAAGACACAGATGAGAGAAAAAATAGCAATTTCCTTGCTCTTTCAGAAAATTCTCTAAACACTGGTATATTATACCAAGGGAACCTGGTGCTGTCCTTTAAAGGAATGTAACTCATGTTACATTTTTCCCACTAAACACAGTATCTGGTATTCAAAGTCAATTAGACATCTTCTGATAAATGCCAGAAGTCATTATCTGAGAGTACAAGGATACTTAACCGCTTCAAAACTCATGTTTCTGCATAATACAGCCCCTAATTAACTAAGACAAAATGTTTAGCATGAGAAATTTCTAGGCATCATCCTTTTAATCACACATAACGAATAAAAGTTCAGTCATAGACCCTAAGAAGAGCCCAAGACCTACGTGGGTACTTCAGTTCATAATTGGTGGTTGCCTTTACTGACTCAACAGAATATTTTTCTATTAAATATTATGTCATTCTTCCTGAGTACCCAGCACTTTTAAACTTCATTGAATCTCCCAGGTGTAAGAGTTACTAATTCTAGATATTTCTCAAGTGGGTTTGTTTTCTTTCAAGACAGCTTCTTGTTTTATGCAGGAGAGGTACATCTTTCTTCCTTGGTGAGGACTGTAGTAGTTTTCAGAGTGGCCAGAATTAGAAAGGAAGTAAATTTATTACCTGCAAGAAAAGATCTTGCTTGAGGAAGGGAAGAAACAAGCTTCTAAAAGGGAAAGGGTAAATAGACTCCGTGTTTTCAGCCTTTCTTTTGAAAATAATTTTTATTTCTTTGTAAAGCGGAATGTCAACATGAAAAGCAAACAGAACCAGTGGGTTTTTTGCCACTCATGAGCAAAATTATAGGACTGCTACAGGACAGTGATGTAAACCACTGAGCCTGTTCGTGAAAAGCATCTCTGAAAACTAGGATAGATTTTTCTAGGCAGGATAAATACATGAAGTGCTTGCTTTAGAAATAATTGATATTTCTATTTGTAATGGCATGCATACAGCTTCTAAAACCACTCAAACAACCAGAAGAAATGTAGTAAAACTATCCTTACAATTCCAAATACTCTAAAGTGGCTTCAGAATGAAAGGGAATAATATCAAGCTTTTACAGACAGAAGAGTATGGACAACTCAAATGGAAAGCAGTGCTTAGGCTATTTTCTCTTCAGTAACAGAATAATAAAAGTTACTTTCCCTCTGTGTTTGGAAGTAATTTACTATCAGTATTAAAAAAAAAATTGTGTGTGTCTTTTTACAACAGAAATTGAGAGTATTTCTAACTTTTGATTGTGGAGTTCAGTGATATGCAGTTTCCAGAAAAACACTGGATATCTAGTCAAACATCAGGCACCTTTGATGTACAGAAGGTATAAATTTTTGGCTTTTAATAAAACAAACATTTTTTTTAGAACTAGGATTATACATTTCTAGTCCTAATGAAGATCATTGTGCTATGATCCATCAGAGTATATTATCCATACTAAACATAAAATTATATTAAACAATTTTAAAGAGAAAATTAGTTTGTTGCCTTCTGTATAAATGCCTCTTCTCCCTCTGAGATATTTGAAAAAGATATTAATTATTCTTTCAGCTTTCAGGATGTTTTTTTTCATTAGCAGTAGTCTTGAACTTTTTTGACATGCATATGTACAGTGAAGATTAAACCAACAACTAAAAGTAACATTTTCTTTCCCCTAGAACATGTTTTTCTTCTGTAGCTTTCATATATATACCTATACTCTATCTATACCTGTACTGTAATTACATACTGTTTTGCAAATGATGTGAGAATGAACTAGAGCACATGTATCAATATTGAGGAGGTGTCATCTCAGATTTAAGACCTTGGCCAGAAAAACATTGGAGAAGAATTAGTGTGAATTAATGCAAGTTGTTCTTATCTGACTGAAAGGTCTTCAATTCCTCCAAATTTCTTTTTTGGTCAATATAAACATTTGCTTTACCTCTGTTAAAAATTTGTTTCCAAAATTATTATACACAGCCTGGAGGGTCACACCTTCCCTGGAGGTGTTTAAGACATGGGTGGACAAGGTGCTGAGGAGCATGGTTTAGTGTTTGATAGGAATGGTTGGACTCGATGATCCGGTGGGTCTCTTCCAACCTGGTTGTTCTATGATTCTGTGATTCTAATAGTGGTTAACATTATGACTATTATCCTCAAACTAATTGGTACCAGTTATTAATTCCAGTTTTACACTATTTTTCTAATCTGTATGGTTACTTTGACAGTCTGCCCAGTTCTGGATAAAGCTGAAAATATATCTGAGTACAGTTTACTTGAAAATGCATTTTAATATATGCCCTCCTCAGTACCTCAAAAGGTTAATGAAAATCCTTCATCACACCATACGCACATGACATTGTTTTGTAATTGCAGTAAATCTATCCCTCCAAAAGCCCATTAATAAATTCAGTGCATGTATGGTCTTTCCATCAGTTTCTATATTACCTCTTTAGAACTTATGTTCCAGCTCTTAGTGTTGTATAAGAGATGGTGAGCCACAACATGGCAATTTTACTATCTAGAAGTTCTCTGCTTTGTGTAGCAGACTTGTTCCTCCTCCAGGATCAACTTCAACAGTTTTAGGAGTGAGACAATATGAAGTATAAGATAGGCTCAAACAGTTTGACATTACTCTGTGGAGACAAAAAAGAGGCAAAGTAGACATACCAATGTCAAGTATATTCAGGATTTCTAGCATGAAGAAGGTGCAAACTGGTTCTCCTGCGGTACCAGCTTTGAAGGAGAATGGACTAAACATTTAATTACACTTGCTGGCACTCTGATTTCTTCACTTAATTTTTTTTTAAGATTCAAATGCCACAATTTCTGTAAACAATCCAACATCTGGGAATTGATTCTTATGTATCTCTCACCAAGTAAAAAAAGCAGGAGTTGAAGTCCAATTTATTGAATATAAAAGGGTGAACAGATGAAAAAAAGAATAGTATTAAAGATATAATACAAGTCAATCCCACCATAATGGAAGTACTTTTTCTGATGTATCTGTGATTTACTAAAGATGGATATGAACTTAGGGGTATTGTCAGACTTCTGTCAAGCCATTTGATGTTATGGGGTAGTTGAAGGTGTCCTCTTAAGCAAAAGGATCCACTTGCTGTCTCCTTAAAAAGAGCACATTAGGATTATTAAAACAGAAGGATAGAATATAAAGTCTGGGAAAGAAGATCTGACAATTGAAATATTTTAGCATTTAAAGGAAAGTCTCCAATGCTGCATTTTAACTAAAACATAAACTAGAAAAATGAATGAGAAATATGAAATGTCAATATACATAACTACTCATAACATTCATATGTATCCAGCAGTTTGTTGACTTTGTAACTCAAGGGTATAGGAACAAATTGCTTCATTAAGTTAATGTTTTCATTTTGTGTTCTTAAAGACTGATGACAGGACTAGGTTGCACAGACTTAGAAAGTGATTAGCATTGATCAATACTCTAAGAGCATGAGAAAGATTGGTTCAGTGATTAATTTCATGTTAGACACATGGAAACAAAACAGCTGAGTATACTTGTCCCCATAATTTGTTTTCCCAAATGTAATTATAAATGGAATTGATCAGGTCCTGAGATTCTTCTGAGCCAGCAGCAGATGCATTAGAATCACTAGGCTGCATAATAACTTAGTATAGTTCATCTGTCCTCAGCACAAGAAGGAATTTGTTACTAGAATTGTATTTTTAAGGAAATTTTGAAATTCAGAAAATTTTCCCTGAAAGTTTTCCTGCAGAAACATCACTTCCTATTCTCTTCAGGGTTACACAGTGGCTGTGATCTGATCAGCATATTTGCTTTTGCAAAGTCTGTTCTATAACCCTAGGACGCTCATGAAATATATGGGAAGAACTGGTTGCTCATGCCAAGGTTTTTTCATGTAGCAAAAAGTAAAGCAATGCAAAACTATGCTCTCCAAACACTGAAGGTTTTTTGCTGACCAAGCTCCCACATATTTCAGATACTGTTTTCTCCTACAACTCTGCAAACAATCAGTGTTTCACCGGAACTCTAGAGCTACAAAGAGCTTGAATGACTTTACCAAAAATATAAGAGTATGTCTCAGACTGAATAGTATTTAGAACAGTATGCAGAACATACTTTTTCAAAATATAATTATCCATGGAAGAGAAGGCTTGGATAACAATAAATTGATCCATTAATACAGAATAGAGAGAATAAAAACACAGTTTTCTTCACAGCTTCCTGTATTTATTTTCCTGTGAGTAAACTGTCATATGTGCCATAAAACCACTCACCATGGATATATTAAGATCAAGAGAAATCCAGAAAAAATTGTATTAATTGTATTTTCTACAAAGGAATCTCATTTTAAGGATTTATTCACAATCATAATAGGAATTAAAAAATGGAAATTTATTCAAAGCACTTTAAAAAACTATGTAAGTATACTTGAATTCAATAGCAGGATCTGCTAAGCCCTTCAAAAAATAAGATAGCGATTAAGACAAAATTCAGCACAAAAGTTCTGTCTTATAGGTGTTCCAGTTTAGATGGCATTCCATTGATGAACAAACCCAGGAAAAGTAGGATTTCATTGTATCAACCAATTTCAATGAAAGTAATCTCAAAGGGTGTGCAAGGCAAGTGTTTGTTCCCTGGGCATACAGATCGTGATATTCTATATTGAATTCCATTTCTAAATGTACTTAACATTGTGACCTAGCTGCTGTCAGTTTAGGATTTTGTTTCTAAAACCAGCTATAAAATGAAATATAATTTAGAGTGCATAGATTTAGGATAATGATAAAAGATTCTGTTTTGTCTAACACAATCAGAGCTCTTCCATTTCCCTTTATGGTCAAATTTACCTATGGTAGAACTCTAAGGTATTTTTGTACAGAAATGAAATTTGTACAGTTACAATTTCTGATTATTAAATGGATAATAACAAAAATATAATCTTAAGGAAACTTTAACATTAAATCTAATTAACCTGAGAGCAAAGATAGTCTTCCACATTGTAACAAATTTGCCTCTGATCATAGTAATACTTTTTCCTTTTTGTTTAAAAATATAATGACAAAGCAAGTAAGTGGACTCCAGTTACAGAGATGCATCTTTTAATACTTCTTTTTAGCAACCATGGTATATCTCTTATGTTTTATTCTAGGATCTAAACTATGAGGAAAATACAAGCATATTTTTGTTCTTAGACACATTTGCTATTCTGAAGATCCAGTTTGTCTGCTAAGATGAATTCCTTAAATATAATAAATATAAAATATAAATATAATAATAAATACATATTACACCTTCACTGGCACCTTACAGGAGAAAGAAATGTTTCCAGTACCTGTAGAAAACAAACTTTTTTCTGTGCTTTGGATGAAGGGCAGGTTGTCTGGCTCTGGATTTCTGCTGCATCAGCATAGCAGGATTTTATTAAAAGCAAATTTGTCTGTTATTGTCATTAGTATCAGGAAGAGTTCAAAATATACAAAGCTTAGGATGGATTCATACAAGTTATTCAAGGTTTCCCTGGACACCAAATGATTTGACACTTAGTTTTCCTCATCAAAACAGTTTCATCCTCTAGGAAAAATTAATGATTAAACTTATATACATATACCTACTCAAGAGATTTACCCCTGCTGTGGTTCCTTTGCAGCATAGAAAAGCAGAGACCGGTAATCCTCACTGAGTTTTGGAGACAATAGCGAATTATACACCTCTGTTAAAAGAGTGAAAAGTACTTATCCCCTTTGGGAATAATCCTTTGCTCAATGAAAAATAAGACCTACAGAAGAAACATGATTATAAAATTAAAAAATATATTGAATAAATCATACACATCAGAAGTCTCACATGTTCCTGGAAACAAATTTTGCAGTTTCTGAATACTTTAGTGCGATTTTAAAATTCTGTCAACCTAGATTTCATGCCGCTATGGACAACAAGGTTGAGCAGGTGGAAAGGTGAAAGCAAGAAATAGTATGCACTATGTATTTACTCTACCACCAAATAGCATGTTAGTTATCTTGGCAGATTTTTGCAATGTGGTTTTGGCTTTTGTTTTCCTTTTTTCCCCTTCCTCTTATGAAGAATCCTCACTTTGTAAGCAAGATAACGTACACCGAGTACATATTTTTGCATTATCTGTGATGGGGCAGTAATGACATTTGAAATAACTGTTGTTCTAACTCACTTTTCTCCTCTTACATGTGCTTTCAGTGTGACCTTTTATGTGGAAAGAGAACTTTAATGGATACTTTTTTTGTTCCTATTCTCTGAGTCTTTAAAACAAACAGTATCAATTGTTCAAGTTAAGTCAATAAATAATCAACACTTCACTTCTGAATCCCTAATAACTTTGCTAACAACATTTGCAACACATCAGAGTGAAAATTTTCATGTGAAAACACTTTACAGCAGATAATACAATTTTTTTCATACATTTTAATTTTTTTTAATCTTTAATTCTTATGGTCAAGTGTTTCTCTCCAGCTCACAGCTACACTCTGTTTTGGCAAGCTCTCTAGCAGCTTTTCAGTTGCAGGGATAATTATTTCTGCTTGGATTTTTTTTTATAGTGGAAGTAGGCCAGAATTTCTCCTTCTCATTCCTTTGTCCAAGTGTGGGTTTGCTGTCTTGTACATGTGCACATTCCAAAGTACAAAGGTGTGCTGCTCTAGAGAAGTTTCTTTTCATTAGAAGAATATGTACTTACAGTAGGTAAGACAAACAAAAGCACAAAAAGCTTTTGTGCTTTTTTGGGGGAAAGCACCAAAACACTCACACTGGAATGTAGCTGCAGACATCTGATGTCTTTAATAAGCTCTTCTGATTAAGCTATGTAACATGCAATATTTTAGCTGGGGTTTGCTTAATAAAGCATGGAACAGCCATTCTTGGTCATTCCATCAAAAAAATTGTGAGCTAATGTATTCTGCAACAGTGTTAGTTCAAAATAACCAAATATTTACTTCGAATTCAAGTGAGCATTTTTCGCTATGAAAAATGCGAGCTATTTTTGTCACACTAGAGAACTCCACAGCAGTAACCATCATAACACTTTCTGAAAATCTTTTTCACCATTAATACCTGCCTCTTATGTACCACTATGTGCAGTATGAGTGTTCATAGTCTGAACTAACTAGACTGAAAGTTAAACTAATGAATATCCATCATGACAGATGTAACTCCATTTACTATTACCCTTTGAGCCCAACCCATTAGTCAATTTTTCATCCATTGCTTTATGTGTTTAACCAAGTGTATGCTGGACATTTTGTTTAGGATGATGCTGTGAGAGACATTACCAAAGACCTTACCGAAATTCAGAAAGATTGTATCAAGTGATTTCCCTCAGTCAACTAGATAGGTAATGTTGTCATAGAACAAAATGAAGTCTGTCATGCAGGACCTTCTCCTTGTAAACCCATGCTGACTGGAAACAATGTCTGCGTTTTTTAGGTGTTATGAGGTGTCCATGCTCACAGAGTTTACGAAACTATGCCATTGCCAGCTGCAAGTTCCATGCATTCTAGTCCTTCCACTACATATGATGCCATCCCCCTACCTCACCTGCCCTGTATATCCCTCCTGTAGGCATCCGTTACGGCACTTCAGTCATGGGACTCATTGCACCAGGTTTCACTTACGCCAGTAATTTTGTGTCTTTGGGACTGGATGAAGGCTTCCAGCTTCTCCTGGTCATTCTTCATGGTACATGCATTTGTACAGATCACAACAAGTATGGTTCACTGTGCCCATCTCCTCACGCAGCAGTTTGAATCTCACTAGGATGCAGCTTCTCAGATTTTTCATGACCTTCTATTGCGCATCCCTGACTAGCCTGCTATTGCCACTTTCCCCTTTCAAATATGGCCTAAAGCCCTACAAATGGAGGAGAAGGCTTTGGAGAAGGCTGAGGTACTAAATGCCTTCTTTGCCTCAGTCCTTAATCGCAAAGAAAGTTGTTCCCTCTGTGTACAAACCCCGGAACTAGAGGAGCAATATGAGGCTCCCATGGTCCAAGAGGAGGAGGTCAGAGCCTTGCTTGTTCAACTGGACACCCACAAGTCTATGGGACTAGACGGGATTCACCCCAGGGT
>WAAB01003450.1:0-50548 GCA_013389865.1 Piaya cayana | reverse complement strand
CCTTAAACACCTCTAGGGAAGGTGAGTCAACCACTTCCCTGGGCAGATCATTCCATTGCCTAATGACCCTCTCTGTGAAGAATTTTTTCCTTATCTCAAGCCTGAATTTCCCCTGATGGAGCTTGAGGCCATTCCTGCTTTTCCTGTTCCCTGTCATTGGAAGAAGAGGTCATCACCCTCCTCTCTACAACCTCCTTTCAGTTAGTTGTAGAGAGCAATAAGGTCTCCCCCCACCCTCCTCTTCTCCAGGATAAACAACCCCAGCTCTCTCAGCCACTCCTCATAAGACTTGTTCTCCAGCCCCTTCACCATCTTCTTTGCTTTTCTCTGGACAAGCTCCAGAGCCTCAACATCCTTCTTGTGGAGAGGGGCCCAGAACTGCACACAGTATTCAAGGAGCAGTCTCACCAGTGCTGAGTCCAGAGGGAGAATACCCTCCCTGGACCTGCTGGTCATGTCATTTCTGATACAGGCCAAGATGCCATTGGCCATCTTGGCCACCTGGGCACACTGCTGGTTCATGTTTAGTCAGCTGTTGACCACAATCCTAGAACTTGTAATAATACTGCTCTCTCCTACATCACTTCTGCCATGTATCAAGTTTGATCAAGCAACAGTGAGGCATGCTTATTAAACAGCAACCTATTATTTTCCTAAAATTATACAACAAATGACTAAACTGTGAGAGGACATATTTTTTTGTGCATACCTGCTTTGAAAGACATTAATTTTTAAAATTCGTAATCTTTTTTAAGATTATTCCTCTGAACATCCCTTAAGATCACCTAAAGTATCCTTTGAGCCTGAGTATAACCTATCAATTTTCCCCTGAAAGCCACTGGAGAACAGACACAGTAGGGAAATGTAGATAAAGGTCTATGAAGTCAGTACAGAAAAATCAAGACTATTTTTTCTGAAGGGAATTTCAACAGAAAATAAATTTAGCTGAAGTAATAGATATTTCTTGAGTCGTATAGTCATATAACGGTTTGAATTGGAAGGGACATTAAGGGTCATCTAGTTCCAACTCCCCTGCAATGGGCAGGAATGCCTCCCACTTGAGCAAGCTGCTCAGTTCTCCAAGTACCGTAAGGTAGAGCCTTCTCTTCCCCAGGCTGAACAATCTCAACTCTCTAAGCTTGTTCTCATAGCAGAGAAGCTCCAGCCCTCTGATACCTTCATAGCCCTGTCTGCTTTAAATTAGCTCTGCAAACTATCACCTGGATAGATCTAAACCAAATGCCAGATCTAGTTCATTCTAAACACAACAAGAAGCATTCTTGGAATTTATTGAAAAAAATCATATTCTAACCCAATTTTCAGTCTTCAGCCAAAGTTACACTTAAGAAAATGTTATGATTTTTTAAGTTCTGTAGTAAATCAGGAGTCTAGCAAAATTGAATAGAAACTTGAATATTAAAATAGAGTAAGGTTTATTTTTAATAATGGATATTTTAGCTGAATTTATGTTTTCTTCTTTGTTTTCAACTTTCTGCTCATTGAGTAATAAAAATGGCAAGGTTTCATTCCACAGAAAGATTATTTTTAAAAAATATTTTTCCAATGTTGTATGCGAATGCTATAACAATCTTTGAACACATTTTTGCTAAGCTGGGCCATTCTCCTTACAATGAATATATATGTTGATATTCTGTGGGGGGTATTCTTGTAAAACCAAGGAAACTTGCCTTGTACTACTGATTTTACCCATTTTTTTTCTCTATTTCTTTTTTCCTTTTTTTCTTTTTTGTTACATTTATTCATGGTTGACCCAGTATTTTTGATGTTGCACAAGAGTCAGCATCCTAGACATCCCAGGGATTTGAATGACTAGTATAATGCCTGCATGAGAGATGAGAAGGAGGAGGATATTTTTGAACCTTTAAAGAAAGGTTGACAGTTTCCTGGCCTTGAGCAGCTCTCTTCGATATTGAAGCTTTTGCAGCTTTCGATCCTTTGATTTATGAGCAAAAGTGTAACACATCTTGGCCATTATGAGATCATGAAATTCCTCTATGTCTTCCCATTCCATTTTTACTTAACAGTAAAATAGTTCATGTCTACTTTCCTGTTCTGCCTCTTTTTGATCCTGGGATATTTTTCTGTTTTCTGAGTAAAGCATTATTCAGGAAGTATTTTATTTTTGTCATGATATTATGAAACCTTTTATATGTTAACTCTCATTTCAAAAACTTTTAAAAAGATTCCTGGGCAAGGATCCAAATTTCAAAGCCAGAAACTTAAGTGCAAATTTAAATGCCCAAGTGTCTAAACTCAGAGCAATTTTGCTGAGAACAACTTTGAAAATCACAAAACTAGAAGGTAAGTATGACAAAAGCTGGAAAATATATAGAGATCTTTACTGATTTTGCAGAATTCATATCTCATGGGGTTTTAATCCACCTAAGAACAAAAAAGGTAATTAGAATTAAACTCATTTGCGCTAACTGATTTAGTTTAACTGTTTCTGTTCCAAGTAGTCTGCAGGATTATCTTCAATGTAGCCACCCATTTTTGATAAAAGTGATAGTATTTGTTGTACTGCATCAATAACAAAATTTTTTGGGACTTTCTAATGGAGAAAGCATTTGTTACCTTTTCATAAGGTTTATGGTTGTTCTTGTTTGTAAATGACATCTACAGACTCATTCTGTTTATCCAAGTTGTAACCTCACTACAATCAACAGTAAGATCTCCATCAATGGCACTGAAGGCAAAATGGGACAACAGACCATCTCTATGGTTAATATTGACACTTTATAACACCCGTATTAATTACATAAACCACATTACCTGCACCTGTGCCTCATTTCATAGTGAAAAAACCCCAAACTGGTCTTGTTCTAGAAATTCAGTTCCTAACTGGGGTTATGCTAGTAAACCCTGAATTTTGATTGGATTTACTGCTTTTGATCTAGACTAATGCATTGAAACTACACTAAAATTAGGCTGACTTCAACAAGTGCATGTAGGCCCTAACTGGAAATAATTTTTATTATTTTATTTTATTTTATGAACAGAAATTGTCACCTATTTGGAACAGTCCCCCACAACAACCTTCTCTAAATTAGAGAGATATGGATTTGATAGATGGACTGTTCAGTGGATAAAAAATGGTTGGATGGTCACCTAGAAGTTGCAGTCAATGGATCAATGTACAGATGGAGATCAGTGATGAGCAGTGTTCCTCAGGGATCTTTCTGAGACTGGCGTTCTCTAATGTGTTCATCAATGACACAGATGATGTGAGCAAGTGCACCCTCAGCAAGTCTGCAGAAGACACGAAGTTGAGTGGTGAGGATGACACACCTCAGGGATGGAATATCATGAGGATCAACAAGGGTCCTGCATCTGGGTTTGGGCAACCCTCAGTCTTGATGCAGGCTGGGGAACGAAGAAATTTAGAGTTGCCTTGTGGAGAAGGACCTGGGGATGTTGGTGGATGAGACATGAGCCAGCAACATCCCATTGCAGCCCAGCAAGCCAACCATATCCTGGGCTGCATCAAAAGAATTGTGACCAGCAGGTCAGGGGAGGTGAATTTGACTCTGCTCTGCTCTGGTGAGACCACACCTGGAGCAGTTCATCCAGCTCTGAAGCCCTCAGCACAGGAAGGACTTGGACCTTTTGGAGCAGGTCCAGAGGACTACAAAAATGATCAAAGGCCTGGAACCCCTCCCATATGAAGAGATGCTAAGAAATTTGGGGTTGGTCAGCTTGGTGAAGAGAGACTCCAAAGAGACCTTATTGAGGCCTTTCAGTACTTAGAGGGGGCTTGTAAGAAAGATGGGGGAAAAGATATTAGCAGGGCCTGTAGCAACAGGACAAGGTGCAATGTCTTTAAACTAAAAGAGAAGTTTAGACTAGGTATTAGGAAAAAAAATTATGCTGAAGATGGTGAAACACTGGAACAGGTTGCCCAGAGAGTTAATACCTGTTTCATCCCCAGAAACTTTAAAGGTCAGGTTAGTTGCTGCTTTTAGCAACCTGATATAGTTGAGATACCACTGCTCACTGCATGAGGGTGTTAGACTACGTGACCTTCTTTGTCCTTTCCAATCCAAACTGTTCCATGATACTATGATAAGCAACCCTTCCAGCTGAAGCTTTTGTTGACTTTTCAGGATCTACTTATTCCAATTCACTTTTTCCTTCAGTCTTGCAAAGGCTACCAATATAAAGAGATTTGAAATACAACTTTGCATCACATCATGCATCTTCTAATATTCTAGTGAATATTGTAGCTGGACAGTAAAAAGGGCCATAAGAACAAGAGAACTGAGACTTAAGCACCTCCCACTGATATCCGTACCACTACATTACTGTTTTTTAAAAAACTCAAGAGAAGGCATACTTCTGACTACACAGCACCACTAAACAAAAAGAAAAATGTGCCTGTTCAGAATCTCCTCACTTGAGACAAAAAGAATAATTTTTCTGAAAGCTAGAAAGATCATAAAATCATTTTTAAAAAAAGAAGAATTTTCAGGCCAGTTTCAGGCACTTCATTGTGTCATATGTTTTAACAACACTTGAAAACTTTGGAAGCAAATCAACTGCACATGTGTGAATATCTAGTGTCACTTGAGGATCCTGTGGAAACACACTGATCTTCCAGTTGCCACTCCCAAAGGATGCAGGACTGTCATATTTCACAGAGAACACACAGACATCTAGGATTCTCTGAGTATTCTATGTGGCAATTCTGTTTATGAAAGTACAAGTGCTACAGAGAGTTTAGAGGCAATATTCAAAGACAGAAATCCAAACAGGGAATAGTTACTCAAATACAGGTGAAATAATATTGGAGGCGTTTTGTCTATTTGTATATTTGTTAGTTTATTTAAAAAAAACGACCACCTATTACCAATGTATCAGCACTTAGAAAGTTGTTAAAACAGCCTGCAATATAAATTAGACAGAAAATAAGATCTAAGGCACCTGATAGAGCAGTTGTATTCTAACTATGTTGCATTGTAAACTATCTCAAATCAATTTAAATATTGTGTAGATCAAGCAATGACACTGAGCAGGTATGGAAAACCCTTAGTGTGTAGTATAAGCCAACATACCATATACATGTCACTAGATTTGTAATTTTTAAAAAATATGCTCTTAATCTGGATGCTTTTCCAGAGATCCAGAAAGAAAATCAGATACATAAATTCTGACAAAGAACAGTTTGAAAATTTCTTTTTTTGAAATTCTACATTTGTTAGATTTCCTCCAGCAGTGTGCCCATTGTTACCAATAACCCATTTGTAGTATAAGATAAATTCTTTCAGCAAATATCACAAGGCAATCAATGAGTTTGATTAATATGGGAGTTAACTGAAGTTCATAGAAGTAAAAGGAAATACCTTATTAACATAAATTTATTTGTATCACATCCAAACCCCCCAAATAAATAATCTACTACTATATTCCTTCCAGTCTACAGAACTTCTTAATATGAGGATGAGCTTGATACAAAAAAATTGCAATAAAATAATTTAAAAATAAAAAATTGACAATGCAGTAAGAAATAATACCAAAGTACTCAAAGTATTTGTATTGAAATGATGAGAGAAAATTCTTAAGACCCTAACAAAGCCAGAAACCTTTATTTGTGCTTGATATTCTACACCTGAATTTCCCATAGGCAATAAAAATTTCTCTGGGTATAGTATCTGAATTCACCAACCTTCCTTTCCTTCCAATGATCCATTCTCTCTTATCAGTATTTTTAGCTCTTTTTCAGAGATATTCACTGTCTTGTACTGACAATTTCTTGTTCACAAGGAATTAACATGTTCTTTCTCTTTTTCATTTTGCTTCTGACTCCTTTGGGGAAAAACAGTGTCTCCCTATCACACTGCAATGTCAAGAGACTTTATTAACACATTAAATAAATTGGATTGGGATCTCTAGATATAAAATACTGCAATCATAGCAATTCCTTTCATACACTCCTGTAACAAAATGGGACCTTGTGAAAAAGCCCAGAGCAATGAAAGGTTATCTTTAGGGGGAGGAAGTGGCAGTTTTATTCATAAGTTTACTACCCTTAGCTGCTGACATGAGAAAAAGTTTGTTTACAAAAATAAATCATATCAAATGAACATCAAGAAAAACACTGTGTGATTCAAAATCTATGAAAAAAAAAAAGAATGAATGCACATATGACTACACAGACTGCATAATGATTCAGATAATTCATGAGATAAATTTGTCTTTGAAGCTCTGATCATAAGGGAATTACTGTCTTAGATACAGAATACATAAATAAGACTACGGTCAAAAGATATGGTGAGTGGGGAGGAGTTGCTGTAAAATATAAACCATGGGTTCTACATTTTTCCCCCTGATTTGAATGCTACAGCTCGTACTTTAAGACTCTTGTGTTTTAAGGAACCAAACCACAAAGAGGGAAGGGCCACAACATCATCCATAACATTTTATAGTATGTTATCTTCTGTAACTATGGCAGCTTGGAAAAACATTAGAACTGGGCAAAACTGTAGTTCTCTTTCTACAGAATCTTCCCCCTCTGGAAAATTTCTTTTTGGATGTTTCCTTATCCAAAGACATCTTGTCATTTTACATTGTGGCCCTTGAGTTTCTTTTAACAAGAGTTTCCTTCATTTCACTTTCTACACTCAAGCGAATTTTTAGCATCTGAAATATCACTTACAAGGAAATTGACCACTTAGATCTAGTAAAATAATAAAGAATCATATCTTCCTGTTTACTATGAAACTTCTGTTCTCTAGTTCTAGTTACAGTCCACAATTCATCATATTTGAAGAGACTATGGACATTCCTTCACTTTCAGATCTACATGCAACATCTTCCCCCTATTTCTCTTTTTTATGTGGAAGGCTTTTATGTATCTGCAGTTTTCTTAACAGCATCTCTGTATATTTTTTCCTGTTCTACCAAATCCTTTTTTAGATAAGCTGAGAAAGCAGTGGGGGAAGAGATGTGCATTGCATTGACCACATAAACTGATTGTGGACTACATCATATGTAAAATTATTTTCCATTTTGTTCCATGTTTTCTTTCAGCTGTTCCCCACGTTGGATTTTATTTTCTTCTGATTGGTGATGAACTCTGAAGACCATACGAGCACAGAGTGCTGTAAAGTCATATGCGCTTGGGAGATATATCCTATTAATATTTTGGTAGTGTGTTCCCCTGCACCAGTGTTCAGTCATATTCACTAATGCAATCTCAAAATACAGATCCTGCTAACTCACTTCAACCTGTGCTATAGCCGCTGTTTTGCTGAGGTCTTTCTCTGTTAAAGAGTGAATTAACTCATCCTGTTTTCTTTCTGTCATTCTTCAATTTGATAGTTTTATATGACTGAATACTGAAAATACTTCAGTTTTCTGAGTCAATATTTTCTCACTAAAGAGGTATATCCCCCTTGATATTTTGGGATAACTTTCCTGCACCCTTTCCAAACTATTACTGAAAATTGAACCTCCATAGTGAGCAAAATTCTCATTAATGAAACACTGTAACTAATGTAATTACTGACTGGTTTGGGGAGACTGCCATATCATTATGTTGTTAATCTACTTCACTTTTTTGGGTGTTATTTTTACTCATGCAGTCCAGCACAATGTTTTGCCTCTTGTAGTAAGTCAACATAGCATACATTTGCTTCCGCTAGTTATCTTTACTCATTCAATCTATTTTCCCACAAACTACAATGAGTTTATTGTACCAAACCTGTTCTATATAAAGCAGTGTTCATTAAGTACCTTGGTATAAAATTAAAGTAGAAAGAAAGCAGAGGAGCAAAAATAGACAGTAGAATGAAGAAAAGAATAGAGATACTTAGGTTCTTAGCTCTGTAGGTGGATATGAATCATAAATTTAAACTACAGAAAATTACTTGGATAATGCATTTGTATCTTGTATTTATAAGCATAACCTAAGTAATTTCAGAAAAGTTGCATTGCTTTACCTCATTGATCATCTAGCATTACACAGTCACACTTTGGTCTTGCTCCTGTTGAATCAAATTCATAATATATTAAGTCACAATATTTGTGTAAACTGTCTTTGGCTGAAAATTATAACCAAATTATAACAAGTGGAATTTACAAATTGAAATTTTTCTGGCAAAAAAAGCCAAACTACGCAAGTGTAATTCTGATTATAGACATGAAATTTTCATAATTAAAGACATATTAAGTATGCATATGTACCTTACTTATTATTTTCAGTAAAAATTACAATTTCCACTTAATAAAATAATCATGGACAGAAATGAACTATTTAGTTATTAGAATTCTTTTATTAAAGATTTTGAGGAGAAAACATTTTCTGACTGAAATGTTGTGAATTTTTGAAGTAACAGTTTTACACCCAAGGTGATGTTTTCTTCATGCAGATGCAGCAATGACATAGCAGAGACAGTAGGAACATAAATTTAATGAAACATAAACTGTAATCTAATTTACAAAAAAATTATTAATGTCTTAAACAAGATTCAGAGATTTGAGAATTAATCACTTCATCACTAGCTTGTAGAATACTTAATGGGAAATCTAACTATAAAAATACTAATAACATAAAATGCCCGTAACATATGAATTACACAAAAATGTGCATGTAATCTGCTTCTGAGATGATAGCTATTCTGTAAAGGCAAATCCTATCACTTAGGAGATTCTTATATGTCATTCTTCAAACCCCATGTTTGATCAACATAATACTGTCTTAGATGGTGTTTATTCTCTTGTTGCATAAGATTGGACTAGAGATTAGGTTTGTAGATATGATTTGTAGACAAGTGTTGTAGACAAATGCATATTTAAGAAAAAGTCCCTTTACCATACAGATAATCGCAGACTTAGGGTGATGATTCTTTTAGATAATAGATTTAGTATGACAAAACTCATGGTCAGTTTCTGCAGTTACTTTTCTCAGACAATTCCCACTACTGTATTTGATTACTTTTCCACATAAAAAAAACATGCACCCTTCTCTTCAGTCTTTTTTTCTTACTGTTTTAATGCTGCTTTAAATTTATTTGGCATCATTGTTTTCATATATTCTAACAAACACACACTTCTGATAGATCCTGTAAGCTACATTAGTCTTCTGATCATCAGATATGTTAAAGAATTACCATTATTCATTTCCAATGTTATCTTCAAAATGTTTACAGCATGAGAACATATCCCTCAGGTTTTGTTTTCTTGATGATCACATGTACCTCCCATCATATCTGTTGAAATTTCTAGTTTCTAAAAAAAATTCCTTTTAAAGGTATCTCTATTTTTTAATTTAAAAAAAACCCAAACTTTTGTTGTATTCAGTTCCCTTGCCTTTTCAGCAATGTATACTAATATATTATCTCCCTCACTAATACTCCTAACGAAATGATTATGAACATTAACTTGTTTAACTAATGTTGCCAATCAGTTTCTGTGTTAAAATGCATTTTATCCTACTTGTGCAAATTTATTCCCCAACTGGGGCCAGACATCCCAGGCACCAAATCTTGGAAGACTATCTTTTTTTAGCCAATATAAAAAAAAAAGGTTTGTGTATTTTACATGCTGAAAGAACAAATATGCTAAAAACATAATTTAAAACAATTTAAAAAAAAAGAACAAATGGCTTCGGGCACCTCTACAACTAAACTAGACCACCTCACTCAAATATCTGTTTTATTGTTTTCCTTTTGGCAAGGCTAAGAAATGATAGACTTATGCCATTTAGAGCAGACATTTGAGTTTTTATTCTTCACAGTGAAAACAAAGAAAAAAAGAGAAAATTTTTTTTTTCAAATGAAAATAACTAGTAAGTAGGTAAATCTACTAGTTGCATTGTTCTGCATACAAGAATTCTTTACAGGTCACAAGGATACATCTGTGGGAGTGTTTTTTCAGCTCAACAATACCGGTTTTAAAATAACAGTAGAAACTTATTAGTACAGAGAGTATTACCATACTCTACAGCTGGAGAAGAAATGCCTACCTAGGATGTTACTGCCTTCAGTGTCAAACAGGAAGGATGAGGTGATATGAGAGAAAAAAATCATGAAAGGAGCTTTCTGGATTATGTACTCTTGCCCACTGGAATAACTGGAATAATATTTGACAGTTTACAAAGATTCCAGGAGGGTGTGCCCTTTTCACTCCTTTAGTCTAACCCATGACATTTTTCTGCTCAGCTTCCACAAGAAACAAAATGAGATTTTCATCAAGAAGGAAAAACATATTTTGAATTTCATACAATCTCAGAAGATATTAGAGTTTTATTTTTTTAAAAGTAATTAACCAAATTTATCTCTATTTTTGTTTCATGGAGCTTAAAAAGACAAAACAATAAAAATCAGAAATCCAGAAAGGTCACCAGAAAGAAAGCAAAATAGTGGTAAAGGTTTTATGAAACTTCATTTGAGATACCATTGCCAATGAGTTTGCAGAAATTTTTCAATTGTCAGAAAAGGCATTTTTTTGACAGGAGAAGATAGCCACAGTGACTGTCATGCACAAAAATCAGAGTTAATGGTCCACCACAAAATTTTTGTTTCAAAGGAGAATTAATACTGGCAGTTCAAGTAAAGATAGGGACTTACATACCAAGTATCTCAAAGGTATAGCCTCCCAGAAGAATACAAGAAATATAAATTCCATGATTCCCATGTTTTCTTGCACAAATGGACAAGGGGGTAAAGTATAAACAAATAGGACAAAGTTTTGAAATATTGAGTATATAAATAGGCAACATAAAATATTTGGGGTTGTATTCACTCAAAGAACAAGTACAAAGATTGCCACTTTTGCACCAAAAGAATTTTATTCTAAACTAAATTCTAACATAAAATAGAATTATCTTATAGCTGCTTTAGCAGCTGCAGATTCATTGCTTTGGAGGTAACATGTATGCCCACCATTCCTAAATAAGAAAAAGCATGATATAAATAGTCACAAAGACTAAAAAAAGAAGAAATTAATAGAGATTAACTAGAATTTTAAGGGCATGTAAGTGAATTTCTGTTGGTGAAGTGAGGTAAAGCTGTATGGTGACCCTGCATTTACACACAGGCTGGACTAGGTTGTCATTTATTGCTCCCAAGTAAATGTGAGCTCTATCAGTCTTCACAGATCTGTGAGATTTTGTAAGGTCAAATAGGAACATGAATTGGCAACTTTGTTACCATTTATTTCCAGTAAGCTGTAAAGTACCTCATCTTTAAACCCTCAAAATTCCAGTGGGAATCATCCCAGAAATTAATGCAATAACCCATACCTGGTGTCTAAGAACTAGAAGTATAATCAGTAGATTTGGAAATTGCATTATTTTCAGGCTTGTGGATGTAGGTGAATAATAAATAGCAACTTTTTCCAAAGCTTATGAACCAGCAAATGGCTGTGAGTCTCACACTGTATTTGCTTCCTGTTTTATGGACTGACAACAATTTTAGGCATTCACAGGTTTGTATTTACTTTTTTCTAAAGTAAATCTCCTTGATGTGTTTTTCTGCCACTTATACATGCAATAGTACAGGGTTCTTCTGTGCACTACCTGCAAAAAATTCCTACATCAAAATGTAAACATTCAGTCATTTACTTTTCAAACTATTCTTGACCAAGTAGAGAAAGGAGAACTATATTGCCTAATGACTGAAAAGCATTGGTGAAAGAATTATACCATGCTATTCAAGAACAGATGTACAAAGCCATCTTGATCCCTTTGAAGACCTGATCCAAATGATGACTGAAAAAGCCTTAAAGGAAAGTTTGAGCTCTGAGTGACTTAAACTGTATATTTTAGGTTGCTGTATTTTTTATTTATTTGCATTTTTTGCTCTGAGCAATTCTTTTGTTCAGTGAGAATAATCTGGGTTCACACAAAGTATATGGAATACCTAATTCTTTCCCTGATAAGATGAATTTTTGCACTGGTAAGAGCATTGTCTCATTAAGAATAAAAAAGGATTGACAAGTGCAGCTACTTACCTGCATAAGTTCAGTGAGATATGAAATGTAGGGTCATATTTAATTTGGGGGTTTTTTGGTTTTTTTTAATCAAAATGAAATATGCTGTCCACCATATATCTAAATACACAAAAGCCCTTCTCTGCAGTATTTTTCTGAAAATGAAGACTTTTCTTTAGGTGGCATTTGTGCCGATCATACACCCAATCTCACCTAAAGTTTATTCCTGGGCAGAAAGCAAGAGGCAACGTTTTGAATTTTATGTTATACAAAAGTCCTGTTGGTGTGTCTAGAGGAAAAGGCCTAAAAGAAATACAGAATATAAACTGATCGTGTGTGTTGGATTGAATGCAAGGACAACAATTAGAAACCTTGTTTCATAGAAGATAAATTTTACTTAGGAACTTTCTGCACCACTAAATCCAAAACCAGGCTTTTCTTTGGCAAGTTGTATTACGCTGATTTTCACCTAAACAAGCATGTGCAGATGCAAAGAATAAAGACAGGAAAACAACTGTTCAAGATCATGAATCTCTTCTTTCCTAGTAAATTTAGGTTCTTGGAACATCACAGGCCCTCAAGAATCTTTGTTTTCTTCATAAAGTAATCTCAAGCAGGTTCAAAGTGATGAACATTTTAAGAGCTATGAATTAATTTAAATCAAGATGAACATTTTAAAAACTATGAATCAGTTTGAAGTGCATATGCATCTTCTGTCAGGGCCAGTATCTTTCACTTGTGGTTTTCACTGTGGCTTATATTAAGTGTACTCAAAACTGAACTCTCTTCTGAAGCTTGCATAGTACATTATGTACTTGATGGATCAAGTTCACACTGAAGTCAATGAATTTGCCTCAAGAAGATACTAATATATTTTCAACAGGAACTGTGATTAACATTGTTGTGATGACATAGTTCGAATTCTCTGAGAGGTATTAAAAAAAATTACCCATATCTCTGATAACCTCAACTTTGAAGGTAGAAGTGCTTGAAAAATAAGCCCTCGGTAAATAAGTATCATAACGTTATCAAAGTAAAATCAGAAAACTACAGAGATTTTGATAGCTTACTGAAACAGAAGCAAGGTTTGAAGAGGAAGATGGGGAAACAAAAGCTGCAGAAGGAGAGGAAGTCAGCCATAGTCAGCCCACATAGAAGAGAAAGTGAAGGTTCAGCTAAACTTCATAGAATCATGGAACCATAGAACGGTTTGTCTTGGAAAGGACCTTAATGATCAACTAGTTTCACCCCCCCCCCGCCATGCCTTCTACTAGATCAGGTTGCTCAAAGCATTTCTCCAACCTGGCCTTTAACTATGGCTGGGATTTCCACTGCTTTTCTGGGCAACTTGTTCCAGTGCCTAACCACTCACACAGTAAAAAATTTCACCTAATATGCAACCTAAATCTACCCTCTTTTAGATTAAAACCATTACCTCTCACCTTATCACTGCACTACCTTGTAAAGAGCCCAGTTCCCCCCAGCATTTCCATAAGCCCCCTTCAAGTACTGGAAGACTACTATAAGGTCTCTCTTCTCTTCTCTAGGTTGAATGAACTCAGCTCTCTGCTTGTCATCATATGAGAGATGCTTCAGCCCTTTGGTCATCTTTGTGGCCCTCATTTGGACTCATTCTAAGAGATCCATGTCCTTCCTGTGCTGAGGACTCCAGAATTGAACACAGTATTCCAAGCAAGGTCTCACAAGGAGTAGAGGGGGAGAATCATCTCCCTTGGCTTGCTAGTCGTGCTTCTTTTGATGTAGCCCATCAGAAAGCAGGTTGGCTTTCTGGCTGCAAGTGCACTTTGGTAGGTCCTGTTGAGCTTCTCATCCACAAACATCCCCAAATCCCTCTGTTCAGGGCTACTCTCAACCCATTCTCCACCTGTATTTGTGCTTGGGATTGCCCTAACTTCTTCTCTGATCACCCTCGTAGTTATTTAATCTTCACAGGTTCTGAATGACAGGTGACTTTTTACTTATAATCACAAGATATAAATGCAAAACTGAAGGCCATGAATGGAGGCTATTTTCTGTTTTTTTCCACTTTAGGAGCAAGATTGGTTACAGACTGCAGGCAGGCATTCAATTCACTAAACATTGTAAGGAAGTAACAACATTGCCATAGGCACTGTATTGACTAGGGAGTCAATAAGTTAATAAGGGAGATGTTAGGAAAATCTACTAGGGTTTGGAAGAATAAAGTTTTTAATCCCTAAAAAAACCAAATTCTTTTCCTATTGCCTTGAGTGGGTATGACCCTGGATGATTCACTTTACTTCTTTGTGCTTTTTCTCTATCTCTAACTTTTTTCTAAGTCTCTTCAGGATGTGATGGTAGGAATAAGTAGGTAATATTGCCATCAAGCCTGGAGTTCTTCTTGAGGAAGTATATCAACAAAATGAAACAGTATTAATATACAAGGAGTCTTGGAAATTATTTATTTGTGTGGCATTGTAAAATGTAGCCTTCCTTGCATCATTTTTTTACATATGGTTTACTTCACTGTCCTTCCTTCCAAACACTGAATTTATACAAATTTGGATTGGGGCTGAATACTGTGTTGTGTGTGGATTTTTGTTTTGTTTGTTTCATTCTTGCCATTTCAGCTACTTTTTTCTTAATAACTTCATCTGTTTAGAAGCTCAGGGAATTTCACAGGGGTGAAAACTGAGGGTTTTGTCTTTTTAATCTTGAATTTTAAATATTTTACATCATGATTGTGAATGTTGAAATGCTGAGATGTTGCTGGATGTAACACTGGAGATGCAATACTATTTAATTAGGCTGAAACCTGTGAGAGATTGCAAAGAAAAGCAAAAATGTGAGTGTGCAACTGTAAAGTAATATAGAAGAATAATATTTCCTCTGGCCTTCCTCAAATCTGAAAAAGATGAAAGAAACTTGACAGCATTTCCTCTGCCATTTTTTAGAACAGCTGATCCAGAAGACCACACCAATTTAGTGCTGCTAGTTTCAACTACTGTCCACATACAATCCTAGGAGAAAACATGAAAATATTGTGTTGTGGCGTCAGGTCAGGTTGAATACTTTTGCCTTAAACATTTTGTCCAGCGGGCACTATGACTGCACGGCTTCCCCTGAAGTCGGCTCTTCCCCTCCCGCCCCCACCCCAGCAGCTCTCAGGCAGAGCCAGGAGGAAATAGAAGTGTGGGGGCGGGGGTGGTCACCACGCGGTCGGTGGTCCGGGCAGTCACAATGCGGCAGGGTCATGGGATAGCCAGGCAGCCAGGTGTAGGCATTCTCCATGGGGCTGGGCCTGCGCCTGCACTGAAACACAGACCTGCACCAGAGCAGCCTAAACCATGTGACTGGACCACGGGGTGATACAGTCTCTATTTCTTTTTCTGTCTTTCTCCCTACCTCCCCTCTCCCCCTGACCTCATGGTGTGTGTGTCTGTTTGGATCGTAGGGGCTTGGGTTACCGGGCATTTATTTCTGTAACTCCGGGCGGCTGCATATCTCGGCTTATTGTTGTACCTCCTGGAAATAAATACTGTTTGATATTCACCCTGGGAGTAATCCTTTGGTCTCTGGATCGCCACACAGACAAACGGACCCATCTTTCTCCTCCTCCCTTTGTCCAGGTTGAGACATATGGTATAGCAAATTTGCCAGCAGCCTTTTATTCTTTATGTATGAGATTAACAGAATCTTCAGTTTGAAAATCTTAAGAAAAACATTTCTTTTCCTTGGAGATACATACACCTTCCTAACATGAAAGATTTCTCATGAAATCTTTTCCTTGCCGTTTCTGTTTTCACTTTGAGGGTTGAAGTGCATTTTTGCATTTAAATTACAGTCACAAACTTTGCTAGAGCAAAGTGTAGACTCTCAAATAGACTTGCTTTAATTTTCCATTATTCCTGACCCTCTTGCCTGTTAGGGAGTTGCAAAATTTTCCTTTTCTATCCTTCTTCCTAAGCTGTCTGCTTATTCACAGTATCTTTCTTGGACAACTAATTCACTCAGCTGGGCTTACACCCTCCTTGTACTCCTTTCTCTTTTTTTAGGGTACACTTCTTATAATAGTTTCGATAGTTTTACTGGAAAAATTCCAGGCCACTTTCACATTCAGGTCCTTGAGCTCTTCAGTCCAGATGACTTTAGCAGCAATTCCTTCAGTTCATCATTGTCCTCTTTTAAAATCCAGAACCTTAGTTTCCTCCTTTCTTCCCCAGTAGTCCAATTTAACCTCACAGCTGCATATACCCTGTTCTCTTTTCTCTGTTTCTTAAGGTTTTTACCAACTTTTTGCTTTTTGTTCTTGAGTTTCTTAAGGTACTGTTTTCTTCATGAGTTATAGTAGTATAAAGTAAGAACAAAGAGGGGTCACTTGGAAAAGTTTGCAAGGAGAGCACAGGGGAGTTCTATTTTAAAGGTTCTTTTTGTCAGCTATCTAAAAACAGAGAAATCCTTTGACTAAAGTTATAATAAAGGTCAGAAGATTTTCCTTTTGTAACATGCAGGTTTTTTCCTGATTTCATATCCTTCCAAAGCTTAGTTTGTATGCCAGCCGCTTTGATATGGAATACCATGCGTGGTACCAAGTGTTCAGTAGCTGAAGAAACTACAGAGTTAAAGTGTCCTAACACATACCCTATTCCTGCAAAAATGTGCAGTCTTTGTGAAGTCAGAGATTTCATTGCAGTTTTCAGTGACAAATACTTCAGGACATAAAGATATACTGGCATTCCTTAGGGTTACATGTCTAAAGAAACAATCTGCCTTGCTAAAACAGAGATTAACTCTTGTCTGTAAACTGAATTGAATACTTTTATCTATGACAACCTGGTGACCTCTAAGGGCCTAATTCTTGGTTTCTTTGGCAAGCCAAGCTCCTCGAAGAAAAGTTTAGTGCCTCACTAGCTAATTGTTCCTCTCTAGTATATTTAGGCAAGCAACAGTCCTTATTTTCTCAAGTACTGTTGTTTTCTGGATGTCATTGTAGCCTGGAAAAGCAAGTCTGAGGAGGAGTGGAGGGGAAAGAGAAGGAAAAAAAAAAACACAAGAAAACACATTAGGAGCAATACCAAGAACTAGACCTAAATTCGTAATTTCTAGATATAGATACAAGGTGGATAATGTTGCCCTTATGGATTCTGAATTCATTGGTATTTCTTACCTGAAAACACAATTAATTTGTCTCTAAATCTCTGTATAGTAAATTGAATATCTTCTGGAGAAACTTGTTTTCTCAGTAGTAACCTTTGTATTAAGACAATAATAGGGCTGAATTTACCACTCATGAGATGAATGATCCTTTTCATTTCATGTCTATATTATAAAATATATAATTTTAAACTGTCTTTCTGATTTCTTATGTCTTGAATCTCAGAACATAAGGAAGGAGTCTAGTTATACTAAAAGCCATTGTCATCCCTTTTTCAAAATGGTCTAAAACTGCCACCTTCTGGCTGTTTTCATTGACTCCTGTACTAGTCAAAAATAGACCTACACTTATTCTTTGGTCACAGCTTGGAACTTTGATTGCTGTCGGTGTGAAAAGTATAGAGTGAAATATTTGAATAAAGCATGTTTACTGCTTTTATTGTTACACAGAAAAAAAATAAAATAATACTAGTCTATTGGATGACCTGAGTTAGAATCACCCAGGTCTTCAGAATGTCAGGATATATCCTAGCATCACAGGTTCTGAATCAATTTTTCTTTTACTACATACACACTTTCTCCTTCTTAGCTTATTACAAACACTTATTTCTTTCTGTCTGCTTTAGAGTGATGCCCCCTTGGTCATTTTAGACCACTGTTTTTTCCATTCTGTCCTTTGGTTATGCCAGGTTCTGTGCTTTGTCTTCAGTTTACACAGATAGTAACTGATACTTTCCATAGTTACACCAGATCAGGTGAGTGAAGAAAAGAAAGCAGAATACATTGTTTCAATGATTTTCAAGGGGTTGGAACTGTTTCTAATGGACAATTTCAAAGGATTTGGGTCATTGTATATATTCTGGAGGGTCTTTTGCTCTTTTCTAGACAGATAAAACTGGACCTCTAACAGCAGTGGAATTTTCTATCTTAGCATTGGGATGACAAACATGAAAAAGAAATGTCATTAATCATGACATGGTCTTTTGTCCATAAGGCAAGAAACAATCCATATCAGTCTGATGAATAGTCACACCACATTGTAAAGCAGAAGTTTTGTCCTAGAGCTATCTGCTAAAGATCTTTGGGCAAGTCAAAGTTGCTTCTGTGCAAAGATTTCTATGGATTAATTTATCTAATTTAAGTAGTTTTTTGAAAGATTACTGCTGTTGCATTTTGATTTTTCCATATCAGCTTTCAATTACTAGAACACCATAACCTGAGTTGCCTAAGAAACATTGAACTTTGCAAATGAGTGCTAAGTGTGTAAAATTGGCTGGGATTTTACAGTATGCCAAATTTCTGCTGAATCTCACAAAGTTCCTCCTCAGGATGAAAATGCACAGAAAAAAGCTGTGTACTATATTGTCCCCAACATATTAAGTAAGAATTCCAAAGGAATGATGATCTTACATTATATTTTTCTGAAACTGACACTTTTTTCCAGGAAGCTTCAAGGTTTCTTAAAGAAAGTAAGAAAGTAAGATGCAACAGTCTTCCATTCAAGTGTTTTTCTCTCTTCTCCCTTTAGCAAGGTTTCCCATGTAGGTAGCTAACTTCTTCATTCACAACTGTGTAACTACTTCAGAAAAAAAAAAATCACAAAACCAACAGATACATCACCCACCCAAAAGCACCAAATCAAAACTCTAAATTTTGGCTGTAATAACAAATTGCCATAGTGTAGGTATTTCTATCTTTAGAAAAATATTTGGTGTTAAGTTAGAACAGGTATATCTACTCAGTGAAAATATCTGGGTTTTTCTTTGTTATATTTTGGAAAAGGAGATTAGAGATCAGATTGAAATTCAGCAAGCTAAATATTACAACAAATATTTAGCTCATCTTAAGGCAGAGGAACTACTTGGCAATGAGGAACTAAAAAAAATATACATTCAGTTCCTTATGTTTGAATTTTCTGTCAAAAAAAGAAAATGGATAACCTACTGCCAAACAGTGGCCATCTTTAGCATATTTACAAACACTAAAACACTAAAGAAAATTGCTCACAAAACTACTGTTTCCTTTCACAACACCAACCAATACACAAAATCCCACTGTAGAAGGGCTAATTTTACTAAACTGAATATTTTGACTGTGAAAATGCAAGTCATATTTTATAGTATGAATACATGTTCCTTCAGTCATCAATGGATGGCAAATAGTACATTACTTAAAATATTTACAGCTCCTATAAAAATATGAAGCAATGCATCAGCAAGCACACAAGTGTATATAATTCTTCTAAAGATCTTTCAGGTGTCTGAGTCTTGTCTGTTTCCAGTCCTACCATTTTTTTTCAAATAACCTACCTTTAATTTTCAGTTTCAAGGGAAATGTTATTCTTTAGTTTATATGATTCCCCATGATTTCAGTGCAACAACAAGATCTATTCAGAAAAGGAATTTTAATTCTCTGCATGGTAGATTAGTGAGTCAAATCTTTCCTTGCTGTTTAGAATATTGCAATGTTACAAAAAGAAAAGTGGAGGACTTCACCATAGTTAAGCCAGATAAATAGTAACATATATACCATAGTATTAAAATTAAATTAAGAACAACATGTTCCATTGAAAACTGGATTAAATTGATTGCCCTAGCAGCAGCTAGATAAGATTTGTCCCTCCATCTAAATGGATTGGTTTAGATTAGGGTCAGAATAATCATACTGCAGCAAAGGTCAGATCTGGCACAAATCACAGTTCCACACCACTTCTGTATCAACTTATGTTTTAAGTAAATAAAGTAAAACAGTGGGGTACAGGTTTGTACCAATTATAACAATGGGTACAGGTTTATACCATTACTGGACTGGTTTTGGTTTTTTGGTTTTTGGGGGTTTTTTTGCAATGAATCTCAGCCTAACATATTTCAGTTTTCTGATTTCTAGAAGTGGACTTTAAAGGGCTCAATAGGTAACAGCTTGGGAAGTACTTAGAGTAGAGATGGTCAGACAATTTTAGCTTAATATTCTATTGACTTACATTGCCTAGTAAAGCCAGAATTTAAATAATTTCATTTAAATTCACCAAAATCACTTACTTTTTGTAAGTTCACTTACATTTTGTCAAAGAAAAAAATAGTCTTCAGAAAGATTGAAAAATAACATTTAAACTTCTCTGGACATGATGTCTTCAGTATCAGACTGAAATTATTTTGTATTCCATAAAACTACATCAAGACACAGGCAGCTGACATGAGAAGAAAATGTTTTAACTAAGGCGGGGGTGGCAGATAACAATCAAAAAACCTAAACATCAAAATGAAAAACTTCAGTTTTCCAGATGATTAATGGTATTCATTTCTGAATTCCAGAATTTTTAAAAAGCTAGTTATTTTGGTATTGTCCATGAAATGGTTTAGCAAGACACATGCATAAATACTTCTCATGAATCTACTTTTAGAACTTTAAGTAATCCTTTAAGTTTTTCAAGCACTATTGCTGTGAGGGTATTTAACCCTTTCAGAAAGGAAAAACACTTCTCAAAATGAAACACTAATCACTGTAAAGAAGCTATTTTCCACAACTCCTTCTGAAAGGGTGTGAGTGGTCACTATATAAGAACAAGAAAAAAGGTATAAAGAGTAAAGAATGACTTCTCAGTATGGTATGTGGGTAAGAGAAGACCTGATTTCTGATACTATTTTGAAAAGTGTTTGTATTTATTGCATGCATTGTGGCCAAGTAAAACACAGGCACAAACTTGCACTTACAACTGGAAGGTGCAGGATCAGTTCAGGCTGCTGAGGACCTGGGGAGGCCTTGTCTCCAGCCTGAGACTTTAATATTTTGTTTTCTACTGCCACTTCTCAATCTCCCTCCATACACCACTGTGAAGACTCTGGCTGTGTCTCCTCCATTCCCTCCTGCCAGTGCAGGGAAACCTGTTGGCTACTGCTTCTCCTTGAGGTGCTAAGGGGCATGGTTTAGTCTTTGACAGGAATGATTGGACTCAGTGATCCGGTGGGTCTCTTCCAACCTGTTTATTCTATGATTCTCCTGACTGAAGCAGGGCTAGTCATGCAGCCTTTCTTCACAGGTCAAGTGATACAGCCTCACTAGGTAGATGGCCTCCCCTAAAGTGCTGCCATCTCATATATTGTTTTCTTGTACAGGGGGCCCAAAATTGAATACTGAAAGGGAATCCTAATGTGGTCTCATGAGCACTTAGCAGTGAGCAAAGTCCCTACCTTCCCCTGGCTTTCAGGTCCCTGATCTGTTCACGCTACCCTAGGCATCGCTGGCCCTTGTTGCTGCCTCACTGTATGGTCAGGTCTCACTCACCTCACCATCTGCCCAGGGCACAGGTTCCTTACAACTGTTCCCTGATCCTATCAGCCTCAGCCTGCATCCCTGCAGCACTCTAACTTCTAGTGTAGTTTTTGTCCTGGTCCTTGCTGAATTTAACAGGAACCCACTGGAACTTTCCTCCCCTGTAAATCACCACCTGAGTGGTGGCCCATCCCTTGAGCATGTTGACCAGTCCCTCTTGGTGTCATCTGCAAACAATGTCCTCTGTGGTGTCCTCTGGGTCACCAACAGAGTTGTCAAACATGACAAGTTCAGGACCGACCCTACAAAACCACAACTGTAAGATGTAATCTATGAATCATGACATTCTGAGTTATAATATACAACTTCTCCTTTCACCAATCTAATTGCCCTGACTTGAAGAGTGTAATATACTAAGTTGGATACAGGAATATTGTGGAAGACAGTGTCAAAAGCCATAATAAAAGCAAGCTATAGTGTACCTGCTGCAATCCTCCCATCCTTTTATCCCTCCCAGCCTTTTTTCAACAGAAAGCAATCATTCTAATTATTCCCTGCAGCAAAGAGAAAAAAATTAAACCCAGAAAGTTCTCCCAAACACATCTGTCCTAATTAATGCATTTCTGACTGAATCTCATGTGCATGAACACACCTTCCAGAACTCCTGAGTAAAGACTTTTAGCAGTTTGGATACCATACATAAACATTTCTTACTAGCATCTTCCCCCTCAGCATCCTGGGTGACCCTGAAGTGACTCTAGGGATGCCTAAGAGCTGTTATACAACTTATGTGCTTAACTCAGCACCGTTAGAGACTAGATTTCTGTGTGGCTTCCATTTCTATTTCCTTTTTTTTTTTTTTTTTCATTTTCCAGAAAGAGCTAATGAGCAATTTGTTAGGAACCAATAAGTTCTTTTCCACCAGTTATCCTAGTCTATGATTTGGAAGTACTACTATCTATAGTGGTCTGTTTGACCCTCTTTCATTGAGCCTTATGTAATCATAATTACCTTGAATTTACTATGTCCGGTGCATGAAATTTCACACACAAATTTGGATGAGCATTCCGTTAATGATCATGTCTGGAGAACGACATGCAACACAAAAAAACCCCTCGTGCCTGTAGCTATTTTTATTTAAAATATTAAGAAGGGATGGATGGACGAGGTGCTGAGGGGCATGGTTTAGTATTTGATAGGAATGGTTGGACTTAATGATCCAATGGGTCTTTTCTAACCATTCTGTGATTCTATGATTATTTCAATGGCTGATTGCTCTCATTGTAAAAAATTTTCCTTGTGTCCAACCAGAATATCTTCAGGAGTAACTTGTACCCATTATCCTTTGTCTTTTCCTTGTGACTCCTTGTAAAATGGGAGTCTCCACTTTTTTTTGTAGTCACTCTTTAAATACTGGAACATGGTGAAAAGGTCTCTTCAGCCTGTCCACATCTTTTTTTATATGGTGGAGATCAATACTGAACTCAGTATTCCAGGTGTGGCCAGAAAGGTACTGGGCAGAGTGAGTCGACTTCTTTATCTCTGTTGGTGATGCCCTTGTTGAAGCAATATATCATCCTGTTGAGCTTGTTGTCCACCATGACCCCCAGGTGCCTTTCCACAGGGTTGTTCCCTAGCCAGGTAAACCACAACCTGTGCTGCACTCCTGGGTTATGTTTCCTCAGGTGTAAAGCCTTACATTTGTCGTCTTTGAACTTCGTGAGCTTTTTTGTTAACCCTCTCTTCCAGCCTCTCCAGGTCTTTCTGCAGGGTACCTCTCCCTTCTGAAGTATCCACTTCCCAGCTCAGTTTAGTATCACCAGTAAACTTCGTCAGGGTGCACTTCATCCCATCTTGTAGATCCTTTATGAGGATGTTAGACAGCACTGTGTCCAGTATCAGTCCCTGGTAGGGTCCCCACATATGACAGGATGCCAGTTTAAAAAAGCAGTGATTTACTATCATCCTTAGGTCATAGAGATGTTGAAAAAAGCACAGTGTGAGTGCCCAAGCATTGTTGGACTTTCTTCTAAATTCTGCAATTATGTATGTTCTACAAGCTTGAAATTCAATGGGAGTTTGAAGCAGAATATGGTCTCATCTTTTTTTACAGGATTATTTTTTATCATGTTTTTGAAATACTTTAATGGACTTTCAAGCCTGTGATAAATGTTCTGTCAAGGTTATATAAGACATCAACAAATATCCAGAAATCAACAAGTGCAAAAATGCAGGACAGTCTCTCTTCTAGTGACATCTCTCTTGGGAACAAATATTTTTCTTCTTTGTCAATTTATTTCCTCCTATAAATAAATGGAATATAGTCCACCTGCAGTGTGCAAAACTCTTCTCTTTTTTCACCTAAAAATTCTATTTTTCCATTGTGCTTGTCTTGTGGTAATGAGACTAAAACTGTTCTATTCATCAAGGCTCAAACTTTTGCCACAACATAGGTGCAGCCCACTGCAATGACGATATGCTGAACTGGTAAACTATACTTCTGTTTTACAGTGCATATATTTTAACACAACTTAGTGTTGTGAGGTGTTTGTCATAGAGCAAACTGGGATAAAGAGAAAGAATAACAGTAAAATATTTATCTGAAAGATGACAGAGGAAAAATAATCCAAACCAAAATCACCAAAAAACCCCTCACAACCAACAGTCAGTATGATGAAAAGTCTGCAACCTGAAGAAGTAAAACACATCCAGATAACATAAGTTCTTGTGTCTAATGTTTCTGACTGATTGCCTCTAAGATATTACAGGCCTCTAGGCAACATCAAACACTAAGACAATCATCTTAGGTGGATTTCAGGCTGTATGAATTACTAGACCTGTAAATTTTGTTTTTCTATCTGTAATTAAACTGTGACAGCTATAACACAGATGCAATAGCTGCAATACAAAACTTTTTTTGCTACAAAACAAAACATAATTGACTGTTGAGTCGTGAAAGTAAGAAATAAATTATAGGAGATCCATAAGAGTCAAGCAGCTAAATCCTCATTCTTTACATCAGCATTTATATAACCATAAAATCTCCAATTAATAAGAAATAAATTAATATTTCTACTCATATCTTATGTATCTGCAACAAAGAAAATAGGCTTCGCATAACTATTCTTTCTTCTTTTTTACCTGGTGAGCTCATTAAACCTTAGTTGGACTGAAGTAAATCTCTACTTTTCTACCAATTGGTAGAGTTCCTTTATAAAAGACTAAATGTGTGCATAAATGCACACAACCTAATGTATGTATCTCTGTGCAAGAGGATGACTCAATCTAAAATAAGTGCATGCTTACCTGTGAGGATACATTTTATAAAGATAAAAATATGCCATCAAAGTGCAATATTTGATAATGTAGATACTTTTCTAAATTCAGATAGGAGGCTATTCAAGGTATTCCCACCTCTTGCTATCACACTGCAACAGTTTTCCCTGTTAGCTATGTTAACATAATTCTTCCCACTGCTGCACTGTGAGTTGTATCATGGATATGAGATGGATCAAAAATAGGAAAATTAGGTCATTCTTTCATATGGTTTGTATTGCAGCCCCACAAATAATTGTGCCAGCATAGATGAAAAGAGAGCAGGATGAGTGTCAACAGCAGAAAGAGTGCTCAAAAATATTGTTTAAGAAGGCCCTCCCACTGTGACAATAAGCATAGAAACATACAATAATATTTTATCATTTTCTCTCTGTAGGCATCCAAGTAAGATAACGTAATACTAGTTTTCAGAGTGCATAAGATAAGAAATGTACTAATACTTAAAATCTTAAAATTACATACCCACCTTAAGTGAAGCAGACTGCTTTTCAAGTACTATGTTTTAAGCATAGAACAAACACATTACTAGTTTCCCTTGTCATGCAATCTCTACTGAAAAAAAACCTGAAAGCCTGAAGAGTAATCTTAATCCATTTAATAAATTAATATAAGATATTTATAAAATAACCCAAATTTTATCAACACTGTACAGAGGTTAAAAAAAAAAACCCACACAACCCCCCCCACACACCAAAACCCCAAACCCATACTATTTCTGATATTTAAAACTGAACATGAATTTAGCTCTGCAAGAGTTATTTTTATGTAGGGATCAGTGTTGGGCCTAGTTCTGTTCAATATCTTTATTGATGGTCTGGATGAGGGTATTGACTGTACCCTTAGAGAGTCTGTGGATGACGCTAAGCTGGGCAGAAGTACTGATCTACTTGAGGCTAGAGAGATTCTACAGAGGGATCCGAACAGGCTGGATCAATGATTTGAGACCAACGGGATGAGGTTCAACAAGGCCAAGTGCTGAGTCCTACATTTGGGACACAGCAACTCCATGCAGTGCTACAGGCTTGAGGAAGACTGGCTGAAAAGCTGCCTGGTGGAGAAGGACCTGGGGATTTTGACAGCCAGCTGAATATGAGTCAGTAGTGTGGCAAGGTGGCCAAGAAGACCAGTGGCATCTTTGCCTGTATCAGAAATAGCATGACCAGCAGGAGCAGGAAAGTGATTTTGTTTCTGTATTTGGATGTAACTCAAATAATGTGTTCAGCTTTGGGACCCGCACTACAAGCAGGACATTGATGTGCTGGAAAATATTCAGAAAAGGGCAACAAATCTGGTGAAGGGGCTGGAGAACAAGTCTTATGAGGAATGGCTGAGGGAACTGGAGTTGTTTAGCCTGGAGAAGAAGAGGCTTAGGGGAGGTGTTATCATGATCTACAACTATTTGAATGGAGGTTGTAGCAAGGTGGGTGTTGGTCTCTTCTCCCAGGTGACAGGCAGTAGGATGACAGAATGGCCTCAGGTTGCACTAGAGGAGGTTCAGATTAGACATCAGGAAAAATTCCTTCATCAGGAGGATTATCAGGCACTGGAAAAATCTTCCCAAGGAAGTGGTTGAGTAACCATCCCTGGAGGTGTTTAAAAGATGGGTAGATGAGGTGCTCAGGAATATGGTTTGGCAGTGGAGAGGTGCAGTTGGACTCAATGATCTCTCTCCAACCTAGCAATTCTATGAGTCTATCATTCTGTGTCATGTTCCATCCTATCTCAATATCCTAATTAACAACTCATTTATCTGTAAGAAGTTTGCACAATGTCCATAAGTATCTATAAAATGTTCATTGAATGTATTTGGTCTGTGAGTCTGAAATTCATCTGTTGTGGCATTCACTAAGCACAGAACAGGTGGTGTGTTGCATGCAGTTACTTGGCACCAAAACCAGCCCAAGTCAGGTCACTGTTGCTCTTTCACTGTTTCTTGTGATGTTCATCCTTCATTGTTTCTGGTGATTTCTACTGCAGTACTTCTTATAACATGCAACTCAAATCATGGCTTATAACAAGTCAAAGGTATGCCCATAAAATTTTCCAACCCTGTTCCCTTTTAACCAGGCCAGGTATTTTAACATCGCAATGAATTCTTCTTCCATCTAGGTTGTGAGGCTCATATATGGCAGCCACAGAAGTGCTGGCATACAGCATCATGTAACACTGCCACCATACAACTCAAATAATGGATTTTCACCAAGGATTAAATCACCCTAAAGTATGTTAGACTTTCCCGTATTTATGCATTATCCACCAATACAGCTAAAGTCCTTGGGCAAAAAAATTATCCCACAAATAGATTTGCCCTTTCTGGAGGGAAAATAACACAGACTTTTTCCCAGATAGTTCTTATAGGTTCTACAGTGATTTTACTTCTTTCCACATTATGCAAGTGTTTTGATTGAGCAGGGCCATGTTGAGTAGCAAATCCTCTAGTGTAAACTAGCCGAGTGGCTTCTGCTACATTTGTACCCCAATGCCTGAATGTCCCTGTACCCCTTGCTCTCAGTGTAGTATTTTACAATTCATTATACTGTTCAATTTTACCAGATGCTGATGCATGATAAGAGTTGTGATACATTCAGTCAATGCCATGGTGCTTGGCCTAGGTGTTTATGAGGTTGTTTAGGAAATGAATGATGTTATCTGGTTCAGTTCTTTCAAGGGTGCCATGTCACCATAAAACTGGTTTTTGAAAGCCCAGAACAGTATTCCAGACAGCAGCGTGCATCACAGGGTATATTCA
The DNA here is from genome assembly GCA_013389865.1 of Piaya cayana. Lineage (NCBI taxonomy): Eukaryota > Metazoa > Chordata > Aves > Cuculiformes > Coccyzidae > Piaya > Piaya cayana. The sequence continues at coordinate 23,112 of WAAB01003450.1, read as the reverse complement.
GAATCATTCAATAGTCACATTCCAACATAAACACATAGTTCTTGCCATCACAGGTTTGTGTTAGTGTGTTATAACTAATCTGCCAGGCTTCCTTATACTGATATTTCAGCCATCATCTTCTATACCAAAAAAGTATGGGCTTGTTTGACCCACCCATTGACCATGAGCATGTTTTTATTCTGCATCCTTTCGTAGATGTCCTGATGTGTCATGGTTCCATTGAGCTGTAAGCAGCTCACCCTTATGTTGCCAATCCAAATCCACCTGAGGTACTTCAATCTTAGCAGCCTGCTCCAACTACTGGTTGTTTCAATGTCCTTCAGTGGCTCAACTCGTAGATACATGAGCATCCACATGACATACTTTCACAACCAGGTTCTCCACACAGGCATCAATACCTTTCCACAACATGTCACCCCAGAGGGGTTCACTTCTGTCCTGCCAGTTACTCTGATTCCATTGTTATGGTCATCTTCATAGAGCATTTACCACCAGCCATGAGTCAGTATAAAGACAAAGTACTGACCATTTTTCTTGTTCAGTAATATCTAAACCCAGCAGAATGGCTTTCACTTCTTCAAACTGACTTGATTCACTTTGTCCCTTTGGCAGTTTCTGTAACTTGTCATGTAGGATTCCATATAGCAGCTCTCCACCTTCAGTGTTTTCCCATTGTATGATTGGATCTGTCTGTAAACAAAATATATTGCTTTTAATTTTTTGATAATTTATTATGCAGTGGGGGCTCTTCAGAATGTGTCACCTCCTCTGGTGGTACTCCAAAGTTTCAGGGTCCTAGTCAGTCCTTAATCGCTTCCAAGATTATGGTAGGTGCTGTCCAAGCCCCAGCATAGTACCTCAGTTGAAACAGCCAAAGCATCTATTTTTCAAACATGGTATCACTTTGTCAGGATCCTGCACTAGCTCAGGAGCAAAGTTCCAGACCATTGGAGAGGAGAAGCTTGCTAGATACTTGCCCATATTCTCATGTCTCTTGTGACTCATAACCACACTGCCATGGGGCCTGGATGGTATTACTAAATGGGTTATTAACTTTGGAAACAAATATTCCTAAGAGAAAACAATAGAAGAATTTTGACTACTGGTGATGGTCAAGATACTGAAAAGCTACTGTACTGAGGGAAAAACATCACAGAAGGCAATGAAGATGCCATTCTGTATTTCCTCCACAGATAAAACACTCTCTCAGAGGTAGCAGTATAATTGTTAATTGTCCTTGTGAGATGGTTCTTGAAGTACAGTAATGGCTTCAGTGAAGAGCCACAAGATCAGATTATGCTCAATGCTAGCATTTTAATAATCTCTCAGGATAAACATCAGTAAGCTCTACAGATAACAACAAACTGCAAAAGACACACCAATTTTTAACACATACAGCAAAACCAGAGCATGACACGGATCAGATAAACCAATATTGAGAACAGACGAATTAAAATCATGACCAGCAACTGTTAACAGATGCAAATCCCTTCTAATTTCCTCTGGTGAATTCTGCTATTAACTCAAACCCTTTGTGCTCCACATTTGGCACTAAAAAGTATGGTGGTTTAACACTGGCTGGCAACTAAGCACAACATAGCCATTCGATCACTTCCCCCTCTAGTGGTGGAATGAGGGAGGAATGAAAGGGTGTTAATGAGAAACAAGCTCATAGGTTGAGATAACAGCAGTTCAGTCATAAAAAAGAAATAGTACTACTAATCTTTTAAAAGTGATGAAAAGCAAAAAAAATTACAAAGAGAAAGAGAAAAATAAAACTCAAGAATGACGAGGGTGCAAATGAAAGCATTTGCACACTGCCAACTCAACCAGCCTCAGCTGATCAAGTAGGCCCTCATCAACATTCTCCTCAGCTTTATTACAGAGCATGACATCATATGGTATGTAATATCTCTTTGGTTAGTTGGGGTCAGGTGTCCCAGCTGTGTCCCCTCTCATCTTTTTGTGCACTTCCAGGTGCACCTGCAGGGCAGTTTGAAGAGCAGAAAAGGCCTTGATGAGTGTAAGCACTGCTCAGCAGTAATAAAACACTAGTGAGCTTATATATAAAAGTTATATTTTAAATGCACACATGGAATTTAACTTATATTCCAAACATACAGGCTAAAGGGCCAAATATGATAGAGCAGGTAGACAGAGGAATAGGGTGAGGAGAACTCAACCTGAGTATGAATTTCAATAGGCCAAATACATGATGACATATAAGACTCACTTTAGATATCTAATGTCATAACATTCACATGACATATGAGTAAATACAGCTTACTGCCCTCAGAACTCCATAGAAGATTGAATTGAATGTCATTGAAAGACAAAATCAAAGAAAAATATGTCTGTTGCATCAAGACAGATAACCAAAAGGGCTAAGCATTATATATTTTAGAATAAAATACATCTGCTTTTTACAAAAATGTGTAATTGAAGTTAAAACAAACCAAAACTGTCACTTTGTAACACTACTGTACATTACCCATCTTGAAAGCTGTACAGTATAGAATACCTTATCTGGAATTATTTTGCACTCTGTTGGTACATAGCCATCTAAGATTCATTCTTTTCTTCATGGAGATGTTAAGATGGTTTATTAGCTCCCATCTATAAATTTTCTTTAAGACTTGTGCCAAAAAAAAGTTACAGAAATACAAAGTATTATTTGTAATTGGGATAGAAATTTGTGTACCATGGATGTTTACTCCATAGAATTTTTACCAACTGTGTGATTTCTTACTTGTGTGAAACCGTGATGTATTTTACAATAGACAAGCTTATCTTTACCACAATAATTAAAGAAATAGATGTTATAAACATTGTTACACCAAATTACATTTGATTTTTATACTATAGATTATTTTATTATCTGGCTTTCAATTCAGATACCCACAAGATATTATTTTACTGGGGAATATTTATTGAGCAGTTTAGAATAATGATATACAGGAATTCGCACATTTTAACCTGGAAATACAGCATTGACTTTTTCAGCAAACTGAATCACATTTTACAGCCTGATAGCCCTGAGAAAGTGTTTGACCATCTCCAAAGTTTATTGCAGACTTTACTAACTAGAACTGCTCTGCTTGTTTGAAGAAGGAATACATGGCTATTCTGTCCTAGACAGGATTTTATAGTTTGATGAGATACTATGAAGTAAACCAGATCTTTCCAACTGAAACATAAACTGTGGCTGTTTACTGTCATTGATATGTTATTAAATAGGATATATCCAGACCATGTTGTACCCCATCTATCACCAGTACCATTATACATTGTATCCTATAAACTACTAGCCTCTAAAGTCAAACATTCAATCAATTTTCTTCCATCCAGACCTTTGTGAGTTAATGCTGACTAACAATTAAGACTTTTTTTTTCATATGCCCTGAAATGACCATCAAGAAGACTTGCTCTGTGACCTTCCCTGTGACCAAATAGGTACAATTACATCCCCGTTTTGCCCTGTTTTTGAAATTAGAAGCAACATCATCCATTTGTTGGAGACTTCTCATGGTTTGTATGAGTTTCCATACATCAGCTTCTTCTGACATCAGCTTCTTCTGACATCAGCTTGCTCTACCAGCACCCTCATACGCAGCTCACCTGGTCCCATATGCTTATCCAGTTCTCTAAAGTAGCTCTTGACTTGAACATTTTCCAATATTCATCCATTTCTTCCTGGAATCTTTTCAGTAGAAACAAAATGCTGAAAGGCCTTGTCACTGAAGACCGAGGCAAAGAAGTCACAAAAACTTATCAGCATCTAGTATAGGGACCACAATATCCATGTTCAAAATTTTAACACTAATATAACACAAGAATTTTTTCTTCTTCCCCTTTGGGTCTCTTGAAAGGTTGGAATTTAGTGCAGCCTCAGTGTTCCAAACAGCATCCCTGAAGTGTCCCTGAAGTGTTTCTTCCATATTCCTTCTTCACAGCCAGTCCCTGCTTCTACTTTCTATACATGTTTCTTTTCCTTCAGAGCTGTTGTGAGTTTCCTGTTTCTCCATGTTGATTTCTTGCTGTGCCTATCTCTTTTTCCACTGCAAGGAACTGTTCTTGCAATTGAAGGATACTGTTCTTAAGAATTGTTAGGTTTTCTTTGTCCTTCAATGCTGTCTCCTGTAGAAGGTACTGAATAAGTTTAAGTGTTATCATTTGAAGCGCTTGGTATCTGCTATTTATCTCCTTTTTCCCTTTGAACTCAGCTGTATCATGATCACTACAGCCAACACAACACAACCATTACTACTTCAATAACGAGTTCTCCTTCATCAGCTTGCAGCATATCTGAGAGTGTGTCAGCCCTGATTATCACATCCTGTACCTGTATCAATGTATCTGTGCCCCCTTCCAGAGATCTTGATTGCTTATACTGTCATGGTTTCAGCTGGGATAAAGTTAATTTTTTTCCTGGTAGCTGATATAATGCTATATTTTGGATTTAATATGAAATTAAGTTTAAAAACACACTGGTGGTTTTACTTGTTTCTATGCAGCACTTGTAAGTCAACCACTTTTCATCTTTCACTGCTCTGCCAGCAGAGAGGTGCACAAGAAACTGGAAGGGAGGATAGACAGGACTATTGACCCAAACTTGTCAAAGGGATTTTCCATGCCATATAGCATCACACTCCACATTTAAACTGGGAAGTTAGCTGGGTAATGCTATCGCTGCTTGGGGACTGGCAGTCCCCAGTGAGAAACAGGATTTGTAACACAAAGAATTCCTGTAGTGGTATGAAGAAGGCTTCATCCTCTACAGACACACTCCCACTATGGTGTCACTATTGACGTGACTCTCTCTCTTGGCCTCAAGATATCACACCCTGCTCTCATCAGCTTGTGATCTCTTCCTATACCGCATCTCATATCTTTATCAATGACCTGGATGAAGGCATCGAGTGCACTCCTAGCAAGTTTGCAGATTGCACTAAGCTGGGAGGAAGTGTTGATCTGCTGGAGGGTAGGAGGTTTTCCAAAGCGAACTGAACAGGCTGGACAGTTGGGCTGAGACCAATGGCATGAGGTTTAACACGGCCAAATGTCAAGTCCTGCACTTGGGGCACAACAACCCTATGCAGAGCTACAGACTAGGAGAAGAATGACTAGAAGCTGCCTGGAGGAGAAGGAGTTGGGGGTGTTGGTTGACAGTGACTGAACATGAGCCAGCAGTGTGCCCAGGTGGTCAAGAAGGCCAATGGCATCTTGGCTTTTATCAGAAACAGCGTGACCAGCAGGTCCAAGGAAGTTATTCTCTCCTTGTACTCATCACTGTGACCTGCAGGTCTGTGAATGTCTTGAAAGACTACAGAAATATGGAAGGAGCTCAGTACATAATTTGTTATTACAATCTTTATTTCCAATCCAGAAGATGGCTTGGATATACATGCCTATCCCCATTTCCTTCCTAAGGACTGAATCCCGAATCACCTATGTTCAGAGCCGAACAGAATTGCCTAGTCTTTAGTATTCTCTTGAAAAGGAAAATTAAAAGGAACTACCAAATGAGGATATTTAATGATTATATTTGAAGATTATTTCTACCGCATTCTTCCAACCTATAGATACCAGAAAACAAAGTAACAATTCAAAGAGCAAGTCTCTTATAAACTTGCAAAGCGCTAAGTAGCTTAGTCTCCCTTGTAGACTTCTTTGCACACAATGCGCACTCACTAGAAAGAGAAAAGGAGTATTGTTATCAAAAAAAAAAAGAAAGAAAAAATCAACCTACAAATATTATGTACTGCTCAATATACTGAAGCAGCACTTGCAGTGTATAGTCTTAGAAAAATATATTAATCAGAGTTAAAAAGAAGATTTCCTTCTTTCCTATACACTTCCCTCCCTCTCTCCTTTCCTCCCTCTCCATCTTTCTTCATTTTTTCCTTCTCCTACTTCCCTTCTTCCTTTCTTTTCTCCCTTTTCTGTTTTCTTGCAATATAACAGCTGCCACAGGCAATAACTCCTGTGTGCAAACTCACATTTGATTAGATCAATAGGTTATTCATTTCTATGAATGAACAGCACAGGAAAAAGGACAAAAAAAGCAAAACTAAAACTAGTGTTAAACTCAGCAGTACTAATCCACACATAAGGACCTCTCAAAGGGAAGCAAAGCTGCAGACAAAAAGGGGTGGAATAACATTTCACTTTTTTTCCCAACAGCTCTCAACAATGATCTCACCTATAACTTTTCATGTAAGAACAAGAAGGTATACACATAATCCAAGCTTTTTCTTAATTTTTAATTTACCTGTCAAGGATTGACCAAAAAAAATCAAATACTTTCAAATTAGACTTTCTCTGTTAAAACTTACTAACAATCTATGATTTTTTTCCGCAATTTTTTTCAGTTAAGAATAGAAATAACTAGGTAAATTATGCTTGTATTTAGGTCTACATTTGTAGCAATGTAAGATTTTTTTCATGATATTAAATTCATTTATTATATAAAAAAGTCAAAAACTCTTTTATGTGTCATCACTCTCTTATGTTGTTGTCACATGTCATCAAATTTTAAGCTTTTCCGTGGTAGACAGTGTGATGAAGGCTATTTGGCTTTCCTTTTAACTTTCTACACAATTGCTCTTATTTTCCATCACAGAATATCATTACTGTGTGAACTATTATCATTTATTGAATTGCAGTTTGTATAAAAGTAGGACTTTAATATCTTTAGCTGATGACTTCCATATGGTATGAAACAAACACAGTATGCCCTTTATTCACATAGCAACTCATGATATATTTTCACAGAGTGATACTGTATTACTTTGTATCACTTGATCGGTTACTCAGCAAAACTGGGTTGCTAATGCCATCAGCAGAGACCTTTCCCTGCTATTCACCAATTCCAGCTTCCTTTCCCAAAGTTCTTATCTCTTTTCGTTGTTTATCAACAGTTTGCAGAACATTTTTTTCTTTCCTTCTCTCATTCCTCCCTTCCTTCCTTACTTTCATCCTTTCTTTTATCTTTGTAACAACGCAATCTCAATAAAATTCTCTAAGTTGGAAAGAATAATCTTTTAAATAAAATAGAGCTATATTTCATCAGCATGATCACCTTCAATACAGCATTTTTTATATAATAAATGTCAATTAAGACCAATCACTTCTTTTTGCTTTAACTCATACTCCACTACACATAGCCCTGTGGGCCTGTTCTTCAGAAATATGTGTCCATGGCTACTTGTTATTTGGAATACTTTTGATAGCAGATATTGTTTTGTTGGAAAATTATTGTCTTGTTGATGTGGAAATATTTCATGAAGACATATCAATTCCAGAGGGTTTTTGACACGAATATTTCCTGACCAAAGTTATTTTGGGGCAGAAAGAGAGACAAAGAGACCTGAATTGAGAAAGTAATGGCTTTATAGGTTAAAAATCTTTTCAAATATTTCAGCTTCTCAAAAGCAGACAATAATTCTCATGCCTCACAGAATCATTCCCACAACAATCTCAGCATTAGTAACACTTATGAATGGATGTCTTCCACCATTGGTGACAGGACAAACAATATAGAGGTAGAGAGTTTATTTGTCTTATTGTCAGCCATCACAAATCTCTAATCACTGACTCAGGGAAATCATGAATAGTATCAGCAACATCCAAGATCCAGGGCCTGAGAATGGAGCAAAACTCCATAGATAGCAGTTCAGACCAGCAGATGAGATTTTTTTTTCCCAGCTAGAGGAAGTCTCCTGAAAGTATCACATACACCCTTCTTTGTCCTGTTGCATGTTTTGAGCTCAGCTGGATGTGATGCATCTCCATGTTAAGATTTTGTTGCTATTAAGTTCAGTGCCCTGATAACATATGAAGGGAAAGGATCATTTCAACAACTGGTGTCATCACCAGTAAACATCAAGCTGCTTTCAAGATCAAGGTTTTGGCTTTTATGATCACAGAACCTATGAGGACCAAAGACTCCTGGGTTGAGAAGGGAATAGCTCCAGCAATGATGAGAAAGAGCACTTTTGTCAAGAGGCTGGTCAGCATGGTCAGAAGATCTTTAAGCCAGGAAAATGGAAGAATGAGATTTGCAAATCACAGTAAAGTAAAGAGATAAACAGTAGAGAGGTGTGGAAAGCAAAGGGTTCAGAGCAATGGTAACAAGAGAGACCTAACAAATGATGAAACAGAGTGGGACAGATCAACTTCAGTACATGTCAATAAACTTATACAGCCCCAGAGAAAATCAGGACTCACTACAAAGGACTCACTCCAGCCACACAACTGGTATCTTGTTTGAAAAAGTGAAATTGGTAGGACAGCTAGCACAACTACACTGAGCAAGGCACTGGTGAAAAATATTCAAGAGAGATGGAATAAGGAAAGAGGCTGCCCTTACTCTGAAGGAGGAGCTTGAATACATAGGGCTCCTCTCCAAGATGTGTAAGAGGCAGAGTGAGAGCTCACAGGGTCAGATTAGAGGATCGTGCCAGTAAGGGAGCCACCATGGATTGTGTCCATCCAACTATAGTGAGAAAGTGGTCAAACGTTCTCCAAATCATAGGAGGAATGCTCTGTAGTGAAAATTCAAGTTCTCATGGGGGACTGTAACCTCCCTGACATCTGCTGGTAGGGCAGTGCAGTGAGCTTCAAGCAGTCAAGATTTCTAGAAAGTGTTGGGAGTCATATCATGATCTGCAGTAACATACAACTTGATGAACTATTCAGTAATAAGGGAGAACACATAGTAGACATGAGAGATGTGGTCTAGTTTGTCTGTAGTAAGCATGATATAGCAGAATGATTATGAAACAGGATTTAAATTAATTCAGTCTTCCAGAAAACCATGAGTGTACCAGAGCAAATAGCACAAAGGTATGTGTAAGTCTTTGAAGGCATCTGACTTTTTTGCTCTGAAAACCTGCCAAGCAATTACATAATTAGAATGATGTGTTCAGGTCGTGATATTCAAGGTCTCCTAAGAGTCACACAGGATTTAGAAAAATAAAATCTAAAAGAAAAAAAAGCCAAAAAAGTTCATCTTGGAAGAAGGATTTCTTTACATGTAGCAGTCAAATGAAAAGCCTGTCTTCTATAAGATGCTGCAATGGCAGGCTTCAATTCTTGCTCTGCATGAGGCCCTGGAGCAAGTCCAGAGAAGAGTGACAAAGTTGGTGAGGGGGCTGGAGAACAGGCCTCATAAGGAATGGCTGAGGACCTGGGGTTGTTTAGCTTGGAGAAGAGGAGGCTGAGGGGAGACCTCATTGCTCTCTACAACTACATGAAAGTAATTTGTGGAGAGGAGGGTGCTGACCTCTTCTCCCAAGTGACAGGGGACAAGAAAAGAGGAAATGCCCTCAAGCTCTGCCAGGGTAGAGGTAGGTTTAGGCTGAATATTTAAAAAAAAAAAATTCACAGAAAGGGTCATTGGGCACTGGAACAGGCTGCCCAGGGAGGCGGTTGATTCACCTTCCCTGGAGGGGTTTAAGTGATGGGTGGACAAGGTGCTGAGGGGCATGGCTTAGTGACTGATAGGAATGGTTCTACTTGATGATCCAGTGGGTCTTTCCCAACCTGGTGATTCTATGATTCTATGTGCAGATGGTGTGTGCTGGATTTTTAATAGCAAGTTGTACTCCTTTGAGGACACAAACACACGATATGGATTTTTATTTTCTTTTAGTGAGTTTACTCACTTTTTAGTGAGTTTAAAGTTTTATGTAAATAGTGTTGATTTTTATGTATGAGATGTAAGTAAATCATCTTCCCTTTTTGCAACAGAGACAGGGTAGTAAAATAACATTGTGGGCCAAAACCACAGTGGAAGGGAGTCCAGATGATTTTCAGGAATAACCAGTGTAGATGGTGAAAAGAAAAAGAATGTCTAAGTAGATTTAGTAAATACATAAAACCAAATACAAAAGCTATTTAATGATTCCTCACTTGAATTTGCAGGGTGTTTGCACATAGAGAAAAATTTATCTACTGTAACTACGTAAGATGGACCACACAGTTACAGTGGATTTGAAAGAGTTATTATTAAAATAATTCAGAAGACATATAAAATAGTAAAAAGCTTGAAAATGTGATTATTTATGCTTATATGTGAATGCAGTGTTCCTACATGTAACTTAGAATTCTTTGGATTAAAGCCACAAAAAGTGTTAAAGATCTTAAGAATCATACAGTGCTTTGGGTTTGAAGGGACATATAGAGATCATCTAGGTCAACTTCTCTGCCATTGTAAGGGGCACCTCCCAAAAGACCAGGTTACTGAAAGCCCCATCCAATCTGACCTTTAGCACTTCCAGTAACAGGGCAACCATCTCTGTGAGCAACCAATTAAAGTGTCTCACCACCCTTATCATAAAAGATTTGTTCTTCCTACCCAATCTAAATCTACCTTCTTTCAGTTTAAAACCATTTCTCCTTGTTGTATCACTATAGGCCCTTCCAGAAACTCTCTTTCTCATAAGTCTTCCTTCATACAGTGAAAGGCTTCAAAAAGGTCTCCCCTAGAACCTTCTTGAGACTGAGCTCTCTCTGACTTTCCTCTCCAGCTACACAAATTTAACAGTCTTTTCCTGTAGGTTAGGTGTTCCAGCCCTCTGATCATTTTTTATGGCCTCCTCTGGACTCTCTCAAACAGTCTGTGTCTCTTATATTGGGGACCCCAGAACTGAATGCAGTACACCAGGTAGGTTCTCACAAGAGCAGAGTAGAGGCAGAGGATTGCCCACCTCAACCTGCTGGCCACAATTCTTTCGATGCAGTCCAGGATGCAATTGGGCTTGGGCTCCAAGCACACATTGATGGTTCATGTCAAGTTTTTCATTTGTCATTATGCCCAGGTTCTTCTCTGCAAGGCTGCTCTCAAGTAATTCATTACCCAGTCTGTACTGATATTAAGGATTGCCTCAGCCAGAAGCAAGACCTTGTGCTTGGTCTTGTTGAACTTCATGAGGTTCTCATGGGCTCACTTCTCAAGTCTATCTAGGTCCTTGTGGATGGCACCCCTTTCCTCAAGTGTATAAGTTGCACTACTTAACACAATGCCATGCACAGAGCTGCTGATGGTCAGTTCTGGTATCTATGTCCTTAATAAAGATATCAAATAATATTAATCCCAGTAGGGACCCTTGGGACACTATTCATTGCTGATTGCTTGTTGGAGTTTGACCTATTTGTCGTGTTCTTTGGGTGCCACTATCAGCCAATTCTTTAACTATATATCAATCAATCCATCAATCCTTATCTCTCAGATTCAGAGGCAAGAATTTAGGGTCTATATCAGCAGTCTTTCAGAAGTTAGATGATGTTGGTGGCTCTTCCTTTGTTCACTGATGCAGTTATTTCATTGTAGGCAGTCACAAGATTAGTCATGCATGATTTGCATTTTGTGAATACACATTAGCTGTCTCTGATCATCTCCTTATCTTCCATGTGCTTCAGTTTAACTTCTAAGAGAATCTGTACCATCATCTCCCTGGGTACAGCAGTAATGCTGATTGGTTGGTTGTTCCCAGAATGCTCCTTTTTACCCATTTTTAAAATAAGGATGACATTTCTCTTTTATCCTGTCACTGGGTACTTAGCCTGACCACCATGACTTTCCAAACATGTTGAAGAGTGGCTTAGCAGCTATATCTGCCAGTTTCCTCAATAACCTGGTGTGCATCTTGTCAGATCCCATGGAGTTCTGTACGTTAATTTTCCCTAGGTGGTCATGAACGTGATCGCCTCTTACAATGGATCTGTCTTGAGGTTCAGGGTCTTGGAGATGTGAGAGGTATTATTGCCAGTGAAAACTGAGGCAAAAATATTGCTGAGTACCTCAAAATTCTCCATTTCAATGTCACTAGTTTCCCTGTGAACTGGAAGATTATTTTCATTTATAAAAACTAAATAATTATTTATGTTGACACTCAGACAGAAATTCAGCGTTGATTTTGAACTGATGTACATAATGTTTTCAATTGTCTCTAAAATAGTACATTTGCTCTAATCATTTGACACGGCTTTAAATGTAGGGAGGGTTTGAGTAGGAAGTTTCTGTGGCATAAGTAGAAACTGGGATATGAGCATTGACAGCACAACTAAAGGTGTTTTGGGAAAATCCTATCTTTACAATTAACTCAACTAAATGAGCTCAGCAATACAAAAATATTGTTTCAATTTTGTAAGTGTCTTTACTGAAAAAAGAATAAAGCCCACATAGTATTTAATAATATCTTTAAATATAATATTTAACTGAAATTATATTAAAATTGTAAATAGTTCTTTTACATCTGACTTAGCAAATGTACTTCAATCATATTTGTTTAAAAAGTACTGAAATACTTTTTGTTCTGACTCTCCAGCTTCATAGACACATTATTATTATTTGTTAATACAAGAAATGTATAGGGTTACTTGTCATGCAAGAGTTGCTGATTTGTATAAATGTGTAAGTTTCAGTCTCTTCTGATGTCTCTTTGTTTCAGGTCATTATCAAAATGACTTTTGTCTTTCCATTTCACAGTAGGTCCCATAAGAATTTAGAATTACTTTTTCTTTTGGTAGTTTTGACAAAAGAATTCTTAAGCAATTAATTTGCTTTCTTCTATAAGAGATGATGTCCTTGAGTAGAATGAGTACAGTTCATCATTCTATTCCCCATCAAGATCTTGAAGTATTCTTAGGCACAAAGATAAATCCCATACAGTAAGATTAGAAGAAAATATCTTGATAGTAATATATTGTAAGTACTCAGCTTACTTGATGAAAATTGATCTAATTACACCTCCACTGAAAGTCAAGATTTCTTTAATGTTATTATTGTTTTTACTGTTATTGTTGTTATTATTGGTATTATTATTTGTATTCTGAATATACTGTAAAAATAGTCCCAAGCTGCTCCAATTCACATAGGAGCAGAATCTGACTAGTTTTACTTAATAGTTGTTTTCATCCATTACTTTGATTCTTGACTAAAATATAAAGAGCTAAACAGCTCCTTGGTCAATACGATATTGTATTACACATTATAACTTTATTTAAAAGTTGCTTTGGAATCACAGTGCAAAATGTAGCCATTAATTGAAAAAAAAATATGTGAGGTCTGAATGCTCAATATCCCTAAAAATCAGACCCTCAGTGCTGTTTAGGGAGAAGAATAGCATAATTTATGGATTGAAATTAAAGTAGATTCAGATAAAAAGCAGTATGTAATCATAGTTCAGCCAGGCTCAGATCCAACACTTGGAAAATAGTGCTCATTTTTGACCCATGAGATGATCTTAGTGTTGATGATGATTACCACAGAGACCTCTTTTATAGAAAAGAGGTCAGATCTTATCATAAGGCTTAAAAGAAAGATATTTGTTTCAAATGCCCTTTCATAAAAAAAAAAATTGTACTACTTTTAACTTACTTTTTTAAATGAAAAATTCTATTTCACATGTTTCCTTTTTCCTATTCTGCAGTAAACCTTTTCCATGAGATAAACTCATGACTTGTGTCAATGCCTGCCCATATCTGTCTTAATACCTGTAAGAATTCCAATCTCCCACTCCAGACATCACATGACCTAAATAACCTCAAAATATTTAATATCTACAGTGAACACATATAATTTCTGCCAGTTCCAGGAATTTAAGACCTAGCACAGTGTTTGGGAGTTTAAGACCTAGTGTGACAGGTATATAAAATACAGTAATAAAAAAGTAGTAGGGCAATCAACAGTGTTAGTTTTAAAACAGTTTGGAACGTTTTATGATGGAAAGTGAGACATAGCTTAAAATAACTGGAATAAGCTCCAATAGGTTTTCTTCAAATCAAATATTTTCTAAAAGCTTTAAACCAACATGATGTGTATTTATGAGTAATTTTAGATTGCACTGGATTCTGCTGCTATTTAACATTACCTTGGATCATTCATTTATATGTAATTTATACATACCAGAACAAAAAAAATTTTCTTCATGCTTTCCTTCAGATCAAGGAAAAGCCTTACTTAGCTTCCAACTTTATCTGCTTGTACTAGGCAGAAACACCCGCAAAACTTATTTTACCCATTTTCTTCTTATACTTTGCAGATGACAGTGGGGAATTTTAATGCTTATAAATTCTAGTGGTTTCTCTAAATAACTTTCCTGTTTTTCAGGTCGCGTCTTAGGGAGATGGAAGTGCCTAGGAGAAGATATCACATGCAAAGTGAATGGGAAAACTGGATGCAGGGAAGCCTGTTCTGCCGACAACTGCTAAATTGACACATTTGTAAAAAACAACATGCCTGAGGTGTTGCTTACCTTTGGATTTGAAAATAGATACGGCTGAGTATCTGCTTGTTCAGTGTCCTGTTTACAACTGTTCGTGATAGAGAGTCTGCATACGTTAAATTATTATTCAGATTTTTTTTTCCAGATATACATGCCTTGAGCAGTGTGCTTGCTGGGTAAGACAAAGCAGGACATTATAAGAGATACTGAATAGAAATAGTTATTTTTCTCTTCTTGCACGCGCTAAGACCTGTAAAGAACCAGTTTGGTCTCTCACACAAATTAGATTTGCTTCAGGGGTCTCAGACTGTACCACCACTGACGTTGCAATGTTGACTTTATCATGATGTTTTATTGAAATACCTATCACCCCTTTACAGTCATTATACATATTTTAAATGTTCTAGTAAGACTTTCCCACCCTCAAAAACAATTTTCTTCTCATTTGCATATACTGATTACTTTAATCATTGTCCCTGTCTTTAAAGAATATAAGTATTTAACCTACTGTTTGAGTTTATCTTAAATTTATTAATTTTAATCTTTCCACTATCACAATTTTGTTAGGTGAAAATCAAATAATGATACATATTTAATCTCCTTATGATGCATAGTCATAATTCCTAACACTTAATCATTGAGAATTAAGTGGATTTTGCACAATGAAAACAAATTACATTGGTAAAGACAATTCTTGTTGGAACTATTTATTAAGATGTGATTCATTTCAACAGGGACATACACATCTAATATTACTTCATCTTACATAAACCATAAAAACCTTTCCTAGAATTTCATAACAGTGTAAAATATGAAGTTTTAATATCATTGCTGCCTAAAGGACATTAAGCATGCTGAAAAGAACAGTTTGAGGAATACTTTAATGACTTAAGTCCAAAGAAAGACACTGTTTTTTTCCTAGACATTATTTTTATGCTGAATATAAGATTATGAAAGTGTTTTTGTCAAAATGGTGGGGAAAGGACAAAAGCATTTTATCTTTTTTTTTTCTTGTAACTCTACCATTCCTAAATTTTAATATGCTTCACATGACTTTGAATAAAACTGAGATAAGTTCAAAGGAATTTCTTCCTGACTAGACATACGTATATTTCCTTGTTGTAAGTAAAGCAGCTCTACCCTTATTAAACTTTCTAACTCAATACTGGAATTCATTATAGAAAACTGTCTCTCTTCCCTAACAAGGAAACCTATTGCAGTTGAACTACAGCTAGATAAAGGCTTAGTCCATCCCTTGTGAAGAGACCCACACAGAAGAGTTACCTCTAGTGTACTAACCAAAGAATGGTAACACCGAAGGTTCATCCTACAAGCTTGATGCCTGCTTGCACTTCAAAAACTCTTGCAGCACTGTCTCCACAAGCCAGTAGCTTCCAGCATTCATGACAGAGAGCCTTTCTGAGCCTTACAACTTACGGTTTAGGCCCATCACAAATTATTATCAGTGTAACTGTTTAGTAACACCTGGGAAATCTTGGAAAATACTCTAAAATAATTAAACTAATCCTCTAAAATAACTGGAATTCGTTAGTTCGAATAGCTTTAGACTGCTCCCCATACCTGAAATAAGGCAGTACAAACTACAGTCTTATATATTACTTATGACTATTTCCTTCTATAAATTTGATGTTTTAAAGCATGTCTTTTTAAGTTTAAATTGTGGCTTTTATCAGTCATTATCAGAACAATAAATGACATTGTATGGAAACAAAATTAAGATTATTATAGATTCATAGAACCATAAAATTGTTTGGATTGGAAGGGAGCTTAAAGATCATCTAGTTCCAGCCTTCTACTAAATCAGGCTGCTCAAGGCCCCATCCAAATTGGCCTTGAACACTTCCAGGGATGGGGCATCTGCAGCTTCCCTAGGCAGCCTGTTCCAGTGCCTCACCACCCTTGTGAAGAATTCCATCCTTATATCTAGTCTAAATCTGAATTCCATCCTTATATCTAGTCTAAATCTGCCTCTCTCCAGTTTATACCCATTGCCCCTAGTACTATCACTATAAACCTTTGTAAACAGTCCATCCCCAGCTTTCTTCTGCTCCTCCTTCAGGTACTGGAGCTCTCCTTTGAGCCTTCTCGTCTCCAGGTTGAACAGCTCCAACTCTCTCAAACTGCCCCCATGTGGGAGGTGCTCCAGCCCTCTGATCATACTTGTAGTCCTCCTCTGGACCTGTTCCGACAGCTCCGTTTCCTTCTTATGTTGAAGATTCCAGAACTGGACACTACCCACAAGATGGGGTCACACAAGAGAGGAATAGAGGGGCAGAATCATCTCCCTCAACCTGCTGGTCATGCTCCTTTTCATGCAGACTGGGTTATGGTTGGCCTTCTGGGCTGCGAGTGCACATTGCTGGTTCATGTTGAGCTTCTTGCCAATCAGCACTCCCCAGTTCTTCTCTGCAGGACTGCTCTCAATCATGACACCTCCCATCCTGTGTTGAAACCACGGAGTGCCCCAACCCAGATGTAGGACCATGTACTTGGCCGTGTTGAACCTCATGAGGTTCTCACAGGCCCACTTCTCCAGCTTGTCCAGGTCCCTCTGGATGACATCCTGTCCTTCTGGTGTGGCAACTGCACCACTCAGCTTGGTGTCACCTGCAAATTTGCCAAGGGTGCATTTGATCTGCCTGTCTATATCCCCGATGAAGATATTAAACAGCACTGCTTCCAATAATTTATTGTTAATATTCATCACTGTGTTCTTCAATGAATACTTTTTTAGGATCTCATAAATCTTTCACAGAAATTCAGAATGATGGAGGCTGAAAGGGATGCCTGTGAACTTCTGGTCTCAAATGACTTTCAAGCAGGGCCACCTGGTTTTGGTTGACCAGGATCATGTCCAGGAAATTTCTGAATGTCTCCAAAGATGGAGAGTCCCCAGTGTCTCTTGGTAATCTCATCTCAAGGGCAGATTTCTAGATTGGATTCAACTTGATGTCTACCAGGACTCCCAGGTCTTTTTCTGCCAAGGAGCTTTCCAGCCGGGTTGTTTCATTACCAGCAAACATCATTTAATCACTAATTTACCAATGATATCCCAAACTCTCAAATTGTGGTTATGATACAAATCTTACATGCACCACCATACTACTTGTTAACAAAAGAATCAAATATTTCAGCTTTTACAGAAATGCTAAGACTACATCTAGGCTTGAAGCCTTACAAAGCGTATTATAATTGTAGTATGGTTTTACTAAAAGTGAGATACTAACTGATTCATTAATAATTACTTTCATTGCAGAGCAACTTATTGCAGCCAATGTTAAAGACATCATTTAAAGGAAGAAAAAACACTTCAGATGTCTTAAAGAGTCACTTTGTATTTTAGGGCCTAATTGAAATTCAAAAAATTTTACACATGTAAAGGATTGTCAAATGCACAGTGTAAACAAAGATCAGTAAGATTTGTTCTTCATCTCTTAGGACCTTAAGCTTCAACTCATGTCATCTAACTTTACTCTTCTACTAAAATGTACTACTAGCGGTTTGTGGCTATCACTCCAAGAAGTGGTGGGAAATGGGTGTTACTAGAACATGATTAATCTGATCTGTTTTATGTATTTATTTTCAAATGAGATACATTGTATGCTGAAAGTGCCTGTTCCTTTTTGTTGAGTGAAAATTGTCTTTTCTTCTGACCTATAATACAGAGTCCAAAATTCAAGCATGCTAGTAGTGCTCAATTGTCAGAGCCTTCTGGCAGAAACTGCTGATCACTGACATACACCTACAATTGTCTTTTAGTACCAGCTGACTAATGTTGAAATACAGCTACAAGAGTTCATTGCAATTTGAAGGGATCAGGCAGAGGCAAACTGAAATCTGTACCACTTCAGCAATCTTATTTCCAGGACATCTCACTGAAGAGGTGTTCATGAAGTGGAGAAAAAGCCATCCATACATCTGACTCCTTTCCCTCTTTTTTCAACTCCCAGTTCCTAGATACTCAATGGTATGTATGTTCTTTGAACAGGTGGATAACAGGCCCTCTTCTCTTTCATAGTGATTAAATTGTTTCAGTACCTCTAAGTTTCTGTTTTTTTCATTAAACACTTTTTCTGAAAGATAATACAAAATGCAGTTATTGATCCTCTTTTTCCCTCTCCAGTAACAGAAAAATATGTATAACTTATATTTGTTTATTTTTGCATTTTTTGACCATGTTTATTTTTAAAGGCGGGTGTAAAATTTATATGTTCAGTGAAATATTGTGAAAAAGCCTTACCAAAATCAATCCAGTCATCTTTAATATGAATGTAAGGAGTTTACAGATCAAAGTGGTAGTCCAACACTATGTGGCCTTTGCTAATTTCATGTCAACATTTTTTCATACTTTGCATTGTTTTCTTTGCCCTATCAAAAAACCCATAGTTTTCTTCATTGCATATTTCCATCTCTACTGACCATGTTTCATTCACTACTGGGAGTGACCTTGTTATCTATTTTTCTCTACCTACAGGGTCAGACATAATTTTCCTGTTCTTTAAATGTATTCTGTTTTTCCTGAGGCTGTCATTCAGATTTGACAGGACCAACTACACCACAGATAATATTTTTTCACTGATTTTCTTCAGATTTTCTTGGCTGTAATGTCCACTGAAAAGAGTAGAAATAGTCAGAGTACCATTTTGCTGAAACTACATCCTTTAAGCATGACAAGTTTTGTCTTTTGTTATTTTTCTGTTTCTGTGCATCTACAGTTTCTTAATGTCTATAGGTTCATTTTTTTTCTGTTTTTCAAAGCATTTAACAACATTGATTTATAGGTGAGACTTCTAAATGCAATCATAATAGATATTCATTGATCGATGTGTTGATCAGTCCAGGGCCACCCACATTCCGACTTAAAAATTCAATATGAAATGTGATTGATGCACTTGCAATCTTATTCTTAGCACAACAGATTAAACAGTGAATTTAGTGAGGAACTTTCACCTCAAAAATGAAATACATAGAACCTCCAAAATGCTGCAATGCATTCAAAAAGCCCTAGGAAGTGCAAAGAAACTGAAACAGCAGAAAACAATTTTATTCTTCCCTTTTTCTAGTTGAAATGTCTTTGTTTACTAGATTAAATTTTTGGAGAGACCATCTTACATATCTTGCATTTGACAATTATTTTTTTAAGATGAGATTTTTTTTTTTTATGTATTCAAGTCTATCCCTAGGTGAACTGGAAAAGTTCACTAACAAGTTCTGTTCAATGCACTTAAGTAGCTCAATTCCCTATAATAGGATGTTGCTAGTGCTAAAAACTTTGCAAGATTCACCAATAGTAAAAATAATAGGCATAGTTATTAAAATCAAGTCTGAAAATTCTGCAAGGAATTGTAACTGCTTGAGATTCCAGCAGGCTGGAAGTGAACTGATGGTAAAATAGTATGCAAAAGAAAAATGAAAATAATGTGGATGACTAGGCTGGTTAACCTCAAATCAATCTTAAGAAAAAAAAATACAGAAAACTTAAAAGAGTTTTAGTTAAAAGGTGGTGGAATAGAATTCTTCCAATTCTGTATCAGTATAACAATCTTAGAAAGAGTTCAATTGTTTTCTTCCAAAATTTCTCACAGCCATATCAATAAGTGTGTTTAAAGAATACAGATAGATATAAGCAACAAGCTGTATCATTTATATCTCACATAAAAGTAAAGACGAAAACACTTTTGCCTAAAAATATAAGTTTATTCTGAAAAATTGAATATCAGTTTAGACTAATCACCCTATACAGGAATATTTCATTCAGGAAATAGTTCCACATTGCCAAAGTTATATATGTCTGCCCTAATTAGACATGTATTTACCCCTTCTTCAGAAGTTGTCATGTAGTCTTCTAGTCAATGGATAATATTACAAAGTTTTAAATTAGATTTGTAGCATACCAGTAAATTTTACTGTATTAAGGAGCCACTACTGCTCACAGTATTTAGAAGTCTGAAATTCTTGGATGAAATACACATATAGAGTTTTGACCATAAGCAGTGGAATCAGATTTCACGGATGATTTTTTCAGCAAAAATGAGACTCCCTAGGGCTTAGCTTTAATGTGTCCTGTCTAATTTTAAATTTTTCTTTTAATTAAGGGATTCTGATCACCTGGTGACTGTTTCACCATCAAAAAAATTTCATCATGTTGTCTTTTATCAACTGCCTACAAAATAGAAGGTGAGTCAGTCTCTAACCACCTCCTCATGGATCATGGGAGCTTTGTTCTGCTCCTTTAACTCCTGGGTGTGTACACAAAGGGAACAACTTTCTTTACAGTTAACGACTGAGTCAAAGAAGGCATTAAGTACCTCAACCTTGTCCTCATCCCCTGTCACTGTTGTTCTATTTGCATCTAGTAGGGACTGAATATTCTCCCTAGTCCTCCTTTTATTGTTAATATATTTATAGAAAGATTTTTTATTATCTTTCACTGACTTGGCCAATCTGACCTCTAGCTGGGCTTTAGCCTTCCTAGTTTTTCCTCTGCACAATGTCGATTTCTCCCTAGAATCCACCCAAGATGCCTGTCCCTTCTTCCATGGTTCATAGACATTCCTCTTCTTTTTGATGTCCCTCAAGTTAGCCCTGCTCAACCAAGCTGTTTTTTTAACCCACCGGCTCCATTTCTGGAACATGGGGGATAGTTTTCTCCTGAGCTGCTAGAATTTCCTTTTTGAAGAGTGCCCAGTCCTTGTGGGCTCCCTTGCCCTTAAGGACTGTCTCCCATGGGACTTTTATCAACCATGGATAAAGGAGAGCATGGGGTAGTGTGACAGGTGTATGACATTGTTGGTGATGAACACCTTAATTCCTGTAAACTCAATCTATGTGTGCAGAGAGACACAAACACACACAGCCTCACTGACAGCCATTCTGGGTTCAATGACCATATAGAATCATAGAATGATTTGGGAGACCAGTTGGAAGAGACCTCAAGGACCATCTAGTTCCAACCTCTTGACATAGGCAGGGATGTATGAAAGTATGTTAGAAAATTTCCTATATAAAAGTTCAGTTTTATGTAGCCTGGCTGCTAGTGCAGTATGCCAATCAAAACAATGTGTTTGTTGTATGTGGTCACAGTACAAAGCCAGCTTTAATATCAAAATCATCAATAGGCCTATAACATACCTAAATTCCTCCATCTTAGGCTGCTAGAAAATCAGGTTTCATCAACGGTCACTTACAGATAAAATTCATTCTTTCAGGCTTGTTTTTGTATGTATCATTCTGTAAATTTAGGAGGAAAAGTCCTGCATTTTCTGCTTTCTGGAAGCTCTATCCAATCTTGCACTTTTGTCAGTCAACTGTTTCTCGGAAATACTGCTCTCAAATCTATGTCTTCAAGAGACAATGGTAATGTGTGTTATTTTAGAGTGATTTCAAACTCCTAGTCTAAGTGTTACTTATTTTCATTTTATGACTATCCACAACACTCTTCATGGTCTCGCTTATTTCTCTGTGGGCAGTAATTTGTCACCTCTACTGCATTATTTTGAAACTACAGATTTCTCTCTAGGCACCAGACTCTGTTTAGTGAAAGTAATAAAGACTTCAATCACTTCTGTAAGTTTCCCTACTGAAGGTGAACTCTTGAACTACAGACATAGACTGAATTTTTGGCATTGTGCTTTGCAGAAGCGACTGCAGGGCACTTTTACATTTCAGCCATATTTATGCACATTGATATCATGCCAGAATATGAAACACAAGAGAACATGGGGAACATGTACAGAAATTAACATTAGTATGATCTGCCCTTAAGTACAGTGTCTAAAATTTCTGAGTGGAACAGTATTTAACACATTTATGAAGTAGATATTACTAAAATTACTTATTCTGCTTAAAGTTGTATATAGCCTATGTAAGACTAATTATGAAAATTTGATACTTTAAAGAAAGCAATGTAAGATAGTGTAAAATATATTTTGTCTTGATTTAATGCTTATTTTATAAATGAGTTATCCAAAATCTGAAAAAAACTTCTCCTTTGCCTTACTTATTTTTCTTGTATGTAAATTTATAGTTGGTCTGGCTTTCAAGAAAATTAATATCAATTTTCTCCCAATAAAAATAGAATTAGCCTTATTTGAAAAACAGAGAGAGGAAAGTATTACCCATAATACAGATAACTGGTTAATGGTATTTTAATAATCATTAATCTAAGTTTCAACCTTACAGAAAAATAAAGTCCAACATCTCAATGATTTTCTGGAAAAAAATAATATTGCTGTACCCCATGTATAATTCAAAGCATGTAGAGTGTATTTTTATTTCTATTCCTTCAGAAGAGTATGTCTAAGTCTGTAAGGTTACACTAAGTGATTTTTTTTGTTGACCATTGTGTTAACTTTCAGTTCTCTAACAAAAAAAAGAGAATACAGACTAAGAAAATGCATACTATAGCTAACTGAGAATCACAGCAGTTTCTTGTAACAGTCAGTGTTACTTTTGTGGTGCTCTAGTGATAAAATAAGCCTACTAAAGGTAAATCTATTTAAGTGAACTAAATCTTAATTGTAAATTCTTGAGCTCCCTCAGGCTCACTGTAGTTCTATCTGATATTAAAACCAATGAAGCTATCTTGGTTTGCATTATCTGAGACTAGTACACCATTTACCACTACAGCAAATAGGCTATTTATAAGACCACTAAGGTTAAATAGTCAGGGTCACCATTACCAATTAGAAGCAACTGCCTAAACCTCAAAATATAATGCACTTATTCAAATAAGCATATGGCAACTAAAGAAATGCAAGGAGATGGTTTACCTGAATTGACAACCTTGTTCCACTATATATTTCCTGAGGATGATGGCCACCTTAGGATGATTTCAGGAGGATGATGGCCACCATAACCT
>WAAB01003448.1:28879-77434 GCA_013389865.1 Piaya cayana | reverse complement strand
GAAGAGTTTGTACCCCACTATACTTGTGCTCCAGTACACACATATGTGTACTCCATACATAGATCTGAGCAATTTAGCTTGAATATTTATAACTCAAAGTCTTTTTGTCTTGGTGGCACAATCAGTGGATTATTACCTTGGAGTCAAAGTGGAATTTTTTTTTATATCCACCATTAAATTCGTTTGGGGACCTGAAAACCTTTTTGTCACATGCTAGTCTGCAAGGAAAGTGGGAATTCATGTTCAGCAGTGCTATAATGGTCAACTTTTTTTTTTGTCTGGCTAATCTTCTGAAGGAATCTCCCATTTGCCATGGGTCAGACATTGTTCTTCCTTCTCTGAACTGGCCAGGGCACACTCCCATTCTTCTAATATGAGTTTCTCAGTACTGCTTGTAATCCAGTTTGTATCAAGATTTACTCTCTGAAAACAGTTTTCAATGCAGTAACATTTTGGGAAAGGGGCTCTAAAGGTGCATCTCTTTAATTTTAAAAAGTTTTTCCCAAACACACTTTCTGTAAGATAGGCTGAATCTTTTTGAACTTTTGTAATAAGTTTGTAGTCTATTTTAAAAGTATTTTTCTTCACCTTTTTCTTCCAGGTCCAGTTTATTATAGTTACAGGTCATATCGGACAAATCTACATCATGGATAATTGTCCATACCAGTATCCAGTTTTCATGTTTATTATTTTGTTATACGGCTGTATCTTTTTAGTCTTGTTTCTCAACTTCTGGTACCATGCTTACACAAAGGGACGAAGACCACCAAAGATGTCAAGAAATGGGACCAGCAAAGATCAGTGAACAAACTCTTATTTCTAAACCCAAAACAGCGTATATGTCAAAGTGGAAACTTGCACTACTTGACAATCAAGATATTTAGATGCATATGCTACATAGTGTATGTTTTGTATTTTTTCTTCCAAAACAAAATTTGTATTTTTGCCATAAGTTATTTGGGATTCACAATGTGTTTTTTCAACAACTTTTTTGTGTTTATCCAATAAGAAATGAATGGGTAGATATTTATCTAGAAGATGGCTGAAAATAAAGATATTCATTGAAGAAACCAAAATGTGTATGACAAGTATTGAGTACTTTGAACACAGAGAAAAAATTACTTCACTTTAAATATTAGAAATTTTTGAGACTGTCAGCTTATTTTATGAAATGAATGAACTTTCAGTAAGTACTGTTTGTAGAATCTAAAGCTTATTATTAATATAGTTAAAGTGTAAACATTGTTACATGTGTTTACAAACTATATTGCTTTAAAGAAAAGAATGTATGTTAATCTGTCAAGGTGTGGTGTTTCACTTGAAGGTCATAGAAGTTTGGATATACTGCGTTTTGCTAAGATAATGATTCATTTCATGTTCTACTCACTTGAACATTATTCTAAGGATCAGAAACTTACTAATTTGAGGATTATGTGAACTTTTGTTGTAATGATCAAAACATCTTACTTACTTGTTCACAAAAGTAGCTTAGTATACTAATTATTCAATTTATCTATGGATATATATTGATATTGGTAGTCTAAGCTTCTTAGGAGAGAAAAGACATCTTGTAATTCAGTAGCCAAAATCTTAGTCTTTAATCACATTTTTAAAAAATACTTTTTGATTGAAGCCCCCATGGCACTGAGTGTGATTGTACTGTACTCTGTTCTTCCACTTGCATGATCTATTGGAATCCAAGCTTAGAAAGATTTTCTGGTTTGGGCTTGTTTTGGTTTTTTTTCATGATTAATAGCATTTGTTTTTAACAACCCAAGGTTAAAGTTTCACCATTAATAGCACCACTTACCTTGTCCTGAAGTAGGGAAAAATATATATGCCATTCTGAGCTGTTTTGTGTAGGGCAGGTAGTGGTGACAGGGCATGGCTCCAGTCTGTGTAGAATTAACCAATATGTTGGCAGATTGTTAGGGTCACACATGTATAGAAATCAAAAGATCTGGCTATTTGATGCAAGTTGCATTTGTACTGTATGAATTTTATTAAGGAATTGGTGCATGCAATAGACTTGTAAATGAGGAATTTAAGGTGTTTAAATTAATGTTATCTTCAAAAGTACTGGTTTTCACTACTAACAGAATAAGTTTGCAATACTTGCTATTTTGTTTGATCTGTTAGTGAGATTTTTCAAATACCTAAAACTTCAGGGCAGATTTTAATTGCTTCCCTGTTGTACAATTCCAGGAAAGTAAATTTTGTTAAATGAATACTTTTATGGGGATACTGACATTCATGCTGCATTGTTAATGCTAAAAGTATTTAAACTTTGTCTTGGACATGAGTTACATATTATTTCTTATGAGATTATATATATGATGTCTTTATAAAACAAATAAAAAAAAATATATTTTATCTTTCCACTACTTTTCCCTCTAGCTATCAACTGTTATGACAGATTGATTCTAATCATAGAATCATAGAATAACCAGGTTCGAAGAGACCTACCGGATCATCGAGTGCAACCATTCCATCAAACACTAAACCATGCCTCTAAGCACCTTGTCCACCCATGCCTTAAACACCTTCAGGGAAGTTGAATCAACCACCTCCCTGGGTAGCCCAATGACCCTTTCTGTGAAGAACTTTTTCCTAATGTCCAGNTACCCTTCTTCCAGTCACCATGGACTTCTGATTGCTGTGACTTTTCAAATACCATGGAGAGTGGCTTGACAATCACATATGACAATTCCCTCAGGACTCTAGGATGCATCTCATCAGGTCACACAGACTTACATATGTTCAGGTTCCTCAGGTGGTCACAAACCTGATCCTCCCTTACAGTGGAAAGGCTTTTATCCCCCTGCTCCCCTTCTTGTTGTCCACTGACCCAGGAGGGGTAAAGAGAGCAGTTGGCAGTGAAGACTGAAGAAAAAATGTTGTTGAGTACCTCAGGCTCCTCATCTGCTGATACAAGGACACTATTTTGATCCATCAGTGAGGATATGCTTTCTTCAACCTTCTTTTTCTGATTGATGTGCCTGTAGAAGCCCTTCCTGTAAGTGTTCACTTCCATGGCCAAGTTCAGCTGCAGCTGCACCCTGGCCTTCTTCCCTCATCCCTACACAACCGGGCAGTGTCCCTAGACTCTTCTCAGGTTCTCTGTCCCTGCTTGCACTGCCTGTGCAGTTCCCTCTTGCTCTTCAGTTTGATCAGCAGGTCCCAACTCAGCCGTGCTGGTCTCTTCCTCACCTGATTTCCTACATCTGGTGAGGGTGTTCTTGTACTTTATGGAAAGCATCCTTAAATATTTGCCAGCTCTTTTCTGCTCCCTTGTTTCTGAGGACCATGTCCTGGGGGTCCTACTGACTTACACCTCAAAGAGCTGGAATTCTGTTTTCCTGAAATTTAGTGTCCTGACTAGACTCCTTGCCTGTCCAGTATCCCTCAGTACCTTGAACTCCACCAGTGCATGATCAGTGCAGTCCAGGCTGCTTCCAATCTTAATGTCACTGATGAGCTCACTTGTATTGATGATCATCAGGTCCAGTATTGCATCCCCTTGGCCACCTCCACCCCTCCTACCTGGTCTATCCCTTCTGCACATGCTGTAGCTGTCAATAGCCATGCTCCAGTAATGGGATTTGTACCACCAAGTTTCAGTGATGGCAATGACATCATAGCTTTCTATTAGCATGGTAGCTTCCAGCTCCTCCTGTTTGCTGCCCAAGATTTGTGCATTTGTATAGAGGCACTTCAGTTGGGCTATTGGCTGCATCACCTTCTTAATGAAACATCCTTTATTTCCTTCATGGTGTTTTGTGGAGTTTTCCTTGCTGGCACCTACTACCTTAGAAATCTCCTGCTTATCCCCACAGGACTTCAGCTGTGTGAAGGCATCCCTAGCACACCCTGGGGCAGCAGGTGGAGGGCCCATACCACCACCCCATCCTTTCAACCACTGTGTGTCCTCCTGCAGCTTGTCATAGGAAGTCTGACATTATCCTCCTCCTCCAGATTTAGTTTAAAGGCCTGTTAATGAGCCCTGCAAGCTCCTGAGCAAAGACCCTCCACCCCCTTAGAGAAAGGTGGGTCCCATGTGACACCTATGAACCTGGTGCTGTGTGGCCATCCCATTGTCAAAAACCCCAAAGTTATTATGGTGACACCAGGCATGAAGCCATGTATTAGTAGACTGGACCGCTCTGACCCTTACAATGTCACTGTCCATAACTGGAAGGAGGGAGGAAAAAATCACCTGGCCCCCAGATTCCCTCACTAGCTGTCCCAAGGCCTTAAAATCTCTTTTAAGCCTCCTTGGGCTATGTACTGTAGCTTCATCACCTCCCACATGAAAGAGCAGTATCAGGTAGCAGTCTGAAGGCCTCACCAGACAGGGGAGTTTCCTAGCAATATTACTTACCTGAGCTCCTGGGAGGTGACTGCCTGTGACTGGGGTCTGCTTGACATATTGGACCCTCTGCTCCCCTAAGTAGAGTCTCCTACAGCTATGACTGCTTTCTCTCCTTGTGGCACTTGTAGTTATATAGGGTGGGGTTGAGGGGTGTCATTCGGGTCTTGGCCCTTGCTCTGATGTAGACAAGTCATCACCCACATTTTCCTCTGGTTTGCCTTCTATAGCTAGAGCTTCATATCTGCTGTGCAGAGGCACCTGGGTAGATGTGGGCAAGGGCAGAGTTCATTTTCAGTCCCATTGGTGGACTTGCTTCCACTCAACTACAACCCTTTAAGTCCCTGCCTCCATCGGGATTCCCTGATGTTACTTAGCCTCTCCACTTCCTCTCACGGCTCTGCCACCAGACTGAGCAGATCTTTCTCCTGCTCACACGTAACACAGCTGTTGCTCTTGCTGCCCTTTGTTTCCAGTGTAAGCTGGTGGCACTCCTCGTAGCCTAAGACCTGGACAGCTGCAGGTTCTCCTGGGAGCTCAGTCTGGGCTGACGTGTCCCTTCCATCAGGTGTGGAGGATGCAGCCTCCTGCTGGATGGACACCGTGGCTGAGCAACCTCTTACTGACCGAACTCTCCTCCCGACCATGGAGACTGTGTCCCCCCTACACACTCTACCTTTGCAAACTGCTGGGCCTGCCCATCTGCCTGCTCCTCTCTGCTTCAGTTCTGGGTAGCTGTTTAAATCTTCCACAGCTGCTTCTGGGACCATCCCCCAGCATCAGCCACCACTTAACAGCTGCTGGGGCAGAGAGTCAGAAGCCACCCTGACCCCTGTTGGGAGGTTTCCTCGCTCCACAAAACACATTTCTGCCTCAATATAGCGCCCAGCTGCAGAACTTACCGTGTCTGCAGCCATATCTCGCTGGCAGATGCATAGATCAGCAAGATCTTGCAACTAGATCCAAGAAGAGATTTGGATGGCTTGATAAGTTATTACAATTCCTAAATTTTAGATGCTTGATCCTGGAATCCTTAGTTTGAGTTTTGGCTTCCTGGCAGTACACATAGAGGGATGCTTTAGCACAGAACCCAAGACAGCTGGGGTTCTGAAAAGGGGTCACACATATTTCCAGTGGGAAATGCAATCATTGACTCTTAAGTACCAAATCCTGCCAGCTTGTGAGCATGCCCTTTGCTTCCAAAGTACGGGGGTCATCTCCTAAAAGCAAGAGGCTTATAGCTGTTTTCTCAGATAGCTGGAAGGATTTCCCTCTGATTTTATTTTTAAAGCTTTAATGGTGTCTGATTTTTATATAACAAGTTATTAAGACAGCAGGAAAATTTGGCTCATTTAGGCCTTCTTGAGCCTGAGGATTCCAACATGTTTGGGAAATGCAGTGCTTTTGGGGAAAGGCTGTAATAGCTAGTCTGTAGAATAAACTGGATGATGCTATCTACCCTCTACTTCTTCTGAAGGGAAGTAGGTATTGCTCTCTAATATTGCAAATAACTCTGGTGGGGGAAGGGGAAGTCCTAGTCCTGGTCTCTGATTTTGCAACTATCATGCATCTTCTCCATCTCCCAGATGTGCCTGGAGGAATCACAGAATTGTTTAGGTTGGAAAAGACCTTGAAGACCATCAAGTACAACTGTTTACCTAACACTAACAAGTCCACCACTAAACCACGTCCCTAAGCATCATATCTAAGGTCCTTCAAGTAAGTCCAGTGATGTTGACTCAACCACTTCCCTGGAGAGACTGGTCCAACTCTTGACAGTCCTTTCAGTGTCCAAATATTTCCCAATATCCAGTCTAAACCTCCCCTTGTGCAGTCTGAGACCATTTCCTACTGTCCTCTCACTTATTACTTAGAAAAATAGATAGCCGCCCACCTTATTACAGCCTCTTTTCAGGTTGTTGTAGAGAGCAATGAGGTCTCCCCTCAGGCTTTTCTCCAGACTAAAGAGCCTTAGATCTCAGCGTTCCTCATAGGATTTGTGCTCCAGACACTTCATCAGCTTTGTTCTTCTTTAGATGCACTCCAGCAGCTCAATGTCTTTCTTGTAGTGAGGGGGCCAAAACTGAACACAGTATTTGAGATACAGCCTCACCAGCCCCAAGTTCTTGGCCATGTGGGCACACTGCTGGTTCATGTTCCACAGGCTGTCAACCACCACCCTGAAGTCCTTTTCTGCTGGGCAGCTTTCCAGCTATTTGTACCCAAACCTGTAGCATTACATCGGGATGTTGTAACCCAAGTGCAGTACCCAACACTTAGCCCTGTCATACAACTGACGTCAGCAAATCCCTCTGTAAAACCTTCCTTCTCTCAAGCAAATCAATGTTCCTGCACAACTTGGTGTCAGAATGCATCCTGGAAATGGGTTTGAGTGGCCACATTCTTGTTTGTTGGTTTGGGATCCAGATCTACAGCTTATTCCTCAAACTCACTTGGGCTTAAGTAGAAGCCAAAAGTACAGATGTCAGCTCTACAGATGGATGTGTGCTGGACAGAAAAGAGTCAGGGAAAACCTCCAAGTCCAGTAGCTGTACAGTAGCCAACTGCCTCCAGCGTCAGTTGTTTGAGATTAAGAATTAATGAGCAGGAGCAGAACCTGGAGATGGAAATCATTTAGTGGTCTGTCAGCAAGTGCCATTTTAGATTTATTCTGCATAACCTCCTGCACACTGGTTTGGTTTTCTGTGAGTTATGAAGCATTTGGAGAAAGAGAATGCATTGTTTCACCAAGTTGAGTGAATGTATCCTAAGAGGCTGGATGTAGTTTAACTGAGCTAGTGGCGTCAGTACAAAATGTTATTCAACCCCGTCCTCCTACGCATAACCTTGCAGCCTCTGAGAACCATACTATCTTCATCTGCACCCTTACATTTCTTCCTACCTAAAAGCTGTGCCTCTTGTGTACTGAAGTTTATCATGCTTAGCTTGCTGGAAGTGTGAAGAATGCCTCAGTTTGCACAAACAGAAGGCACTATTTGTATCCATAGTAAACTCTACTGTTAATTCAGGTATCCATAGTTAGGCTAGGTAAAAAAAAAAAACCCTATAGTATCTGAAGTACATACAAAAGCTATGTGGAAGACAGAGCAGATGATTCCCACTGCCAGTGAAAGTCCCACATAGAGAACAATAGTAATGTCTGACATTAAGCAAGGGAGAGGCATCAGTTCTTTCCTCATGGACAGTGAGTTGCAATTATGTTATAGCAGAATAATACTGCAATCATTGTAACTTACTTATGTTGCTACTTTTATAGGAGATAATTAATGTTTTAATTGAGCAAAGTTTGTTCTTCATGGCTGTCATGGCTGCACCCTCAGCCTTGCGAGAGCTGCAGAGCTTCAGGAGACCTTTCAGCCTCCAGCTAATGAAATTCAGCAACCATACAGAGAAGGTATCACTGAGGTGTAGGAGCCTTGATATTGCTATGTCTGAGAAAAGTGATTGTAATTTTGCCTGACAGAATGTGGTGGGGCTTAAAGTGAGCCACAGGATTGAGACTCTTCTTGTGTGTATGAAATGAATGCACTAAAGGCTCCAGCAAACTCCTAGTTATTAAAATAATGCTTTGTTAAAAATAAATAATAAAGACGAAAGAAAGGGCTCTTTAACAAGTGAAAATTTAATGCTGTAGCATAAGACTTCATATTAAATCATTGGGAAAGAAATGCTTTATTGTTTACTGTGCCCTTGGCAGGATGGTATTTTCCTCTCGTCCTGCTCTCTGCTCTACAAACTTGCAGGTTTACCCTGGGCTGAATGAGCTGCATATGATGTTTCCTGGGTCCAGAGAAAAGGTTTGGTTTTTTTAATTTTACCTCTTACTCCAGGAAAAAGAATGCAGCAGTCAGCAAACCGCTAACATCACAGTGAGTGTTTACTGATTGCGAGGGGGCTTGGGTTGAAAGTTTGTCTTCAGGAGAATCAGAGAATTCCTTAGGTTTGGTGTAGGAGGAACACAAGTAGCTACTCCTCACCTAAGAATGTGAGCCCTGAAAACTGAGGTGGTTTTTTTGTTGTTGTTAAATTAATGAAAAGGCAGTGTTCCCTTTGTGAGTATTAACTGATCTGTTTTGCTGCAGCTGGTTTGTATGTTTAATTATCTTCTAATATAAATCTGTCTTGTATCAAGAGATGATATGCAGACAATCTCCAGACATGAATAATCTGAAAGAATAAATACTCTCTTAGACTTGCAAGAATTTATCAATATGCTTAATTGTGAAAGTGTGGTTTGTAAGTGGCAAGATGAAATGTCAACTGCAATGTGTTAAAAAACAAGATTAATGACTAAGATAACAATAAGGAACCTTGTCACCTAGAGTCATTGAGATTGACCACACAGATATAGCCACACCTTAAGGACTCTGGGTGGGACTGTCATCCACACCTGGATATGCAATGAGGTGACAGGAATAAGATATGTTTGTCACTTTGTAGAAAAATATGAATATGAAAACACTTCTGTGTATATAAAGTTCTCTGAAGTCACCGTAGGGTAGAAGCACTCTGAGGATGAATCCTGAGTCTTCTCCAACACTGTATAAACTGCACCTGTCTTAATGGTTAAATTAAACTAATAAGAGTAAGTTTCTTTGTTCCACAGAATCATAGAATAGTTTGGGTTGAAAGGGACCTTAGAGCTCATCTAGTTCCAACCACCCTGCCATGGACAGGGACATGTTACACTAGATGAGGCTGCTCAAAGTCCCATCCAGCCTGACGCTGAACACCTCCAGTGATGGGGCAGCCACAACCTCCCTGTGCCAGTGCTTAACCACCCTCTTAGTGAAGAAGTTCTTCCTTATGTCACACCTAAATCTGCCCCTCTCCAGTTTATAACCATTCCCACTTGTCCTATTACTACAAGCCTTTGTAAGAAATCCCTCCCCAGCTTTCTTGTAGGTCCCTTTCAGGTACTGGAAGGTCACTATAAGATCGCCTCAGAGCCTTCTCTTCTTCAGGCTGAACAACCCCAACTCCTTTAGCCTGTCTTTGTATGGGAGGTACTCCAGGCCTCTGATCACTTGTAGCCCTCCTCTGGACCCATTCCAACAGCTTCATATCCTTCTTAAGTTGAGGATTCCGGAACAGGATACAATACACCAGATGAGGAGTCACAAGGCCACGCTGCTTTTGATGCAGCCCAGGACATGGTTTGCCTTCCGGGCTGTAAGCACAACTTGCCAGCTCATGTTGAGCTCCTCATGGACCAGCACCCCCAAGTCCTACTCTGCAGGGCAGCTCTCAATCACATCATACTCCGTTCTACACTGAAAATGGGGATTGCCACCACCCAGCTGTAGGACCTTGCACTTGGCCCTACTGAAACTCCCGAGGTTCTCACAGGCCCGTTTCTCCAGCCTGTCCAGGTCCCTCTTGTTCCAATTGTCTAGTAAGACGATGTTGTCTCAGGTCAAGAAATAACCTAAAGGAAGTCTCCAGACACGGCTGGATACCCTAAAAAACAAACATTATTTGAGGATTTATATGTTCCGTGTCTAAAACTAGTACACACGCCCACGGGTTGTGTAAACCACCCCCCGCCCTGAGTCTATGGGGGACGTAGGGCGGGGCGGGTAAATAGGGGGTGGGCCGCAGCCTCCCTCACTGGACAGTGGGCGGGGCTTCACCATTTCCCGCCAATCGAGAGCTGTACCTGCCCACCACGTGACGACGCCGCCAGCCAATAGGAGGAGGCCTCTCCGCCCCCGGGCCCGGATTCAAACGGGCGGCGGGCGGTAGCGCGCGCGGGTGCTGGTTTCCTTGGAGACGGCGAGAGGCTCCTGCGGCGTCCATGGAGGTCGGGCTCGTCGGCCCTGGGCCCTACCGCGCCACGCGGCTGGTGAGTGGCGGCCCTGACCTTCCCTCCTGTGCCCGCGGCACTGCGGACCCTCCCGGTTTACCGGTGCGGCCTGCTGGGCCTGCGCCAGGCCGGCCGTCTACCCACCAGTGCCCCCCTAATTCCACTGGGAGCCGCCGCGTCCCCCTCCCAGCCCACCCTGTCCGGGTCCTGGAGCTCCCCGAGCTGAGATCTGCGCTCCGCGGGACTGAGTCCAGCCTATTGTCACGGCAAAAGCTTAAAAATGAACAACACCCACCCCTCCCGCTCCAAATCAACGCAAAAAGCGTTCCCCAAGGGGGTGATTAGAGCTATATCCGTAGCGCCATTGTTAGTGCGGGGATCTAGATCTTTCGGCTTCCTAGATGTGGCGTTTGTTCTCACTCCTCCGCTATGAGGGTGACAAGGCAGTGGAACAGGTTGCCCAGGGAAGTTGTGGATGCGCCATCCCTCGCGGTGTTCAAAGTCAGGTTCATAGAATCATAGTTTGGGTTGGAAGGAACCTTAGAAATCATTTAGTTCAAAGCCCCCTGCCATGAGCTTTTAGATGGGACTTTAAGCAGCCTGGTCTGGTGGGAGGTGTCCCTGCTTATCGTGGAGGGGCTGGAACTAGATGATCTTGTGAAGTCCCTTCCAACACAAACCATTCCGTGATTCTCAGCTTCCTAAACCGTAGTTATAGGTGCTAGTGATTTGTAAATGCAGGTGGTAAATGAAAAAACATGTAGTTCTGATTTCAGATATCCTTGAGTTCTTTGTACCATTGATATGCTTCTTAAAGCACAGCTCATGCAACGGTTTGCTTTGTTCCTCTTTCCTAGTGGAATGAGATAATAGAACTTTTTCGTGCTGGGATGCCTTTACGGAAGCATCGGTGTCGCTTCAAAAGCTACGAGTGTTGCTTCAAAGCCTCGGAGGCAGTGGACTGTTTACATGAGCTGCTTGGCTCAAATCAAAACTTTGGCCCAGAAGTGACTCGCAATCAAACAGTTAAGCTGCTTAAAAAATTCCTGAAAAATCATGTTATTGAAGATATTAAAGGAAGATGGGGCAAAGAAGACTTTCAAGATGATGGCCATTTATATAGGTAAACCTGTAAGAAATGCTGAAACATTTTGGATTTTGAAGCAAGGCTTAACAGCTTCTGTCCCATTAGTTTTGCAAACATTTTTTGTAGAATTCCTTTGAGAATGTGTTAATGTGTATTCCCTCCCACTTCCTTTAAATACTTAATTTTCTTTGATAGGCAACTGCAATGATTTAATATTTGACTTGTTTTTCTTTTATTCTTGCTTCTTTTAGAATATTCTCAAGGGGCACTTCTAGCATATTACATTCCATGAATACTAACCAAAGCTTTTGCAGCTTTTACAAGGTAGTAGGTTCTGTCTGCTGTTGGTAGACATCAGATTTGTAAGAGCTAGAAGAATGCTTATCAAGAAGACAATGATGGAGATGAAGCTACCATGAGCATTCAACTCCAGGTGTCCTCCCTCCTGCTTAACCTGCTGAGTACTTAGGATACTATTTCCACTCCTGAAAGAAGAAAATAGAAAATAAAGGCTTTCTGAATGTTAGCAATAAATGGTGTTGCCTTTTTCTATACCCCACGGGTTGTAGATTGAAATTGCATTAAAAGTGACAAACCTTTATTTGCATATCCTCAAAGATGCTTGCTTGCTTCTTCCTGCTTGGTCTTTCAGCTGGTGGTTTGTTAACAGGAAAAGAGCTTTCTTTAATGAAAACTTGGCTTTAGTGGGATGGGTTCTTTGACCTCTTGTGACCTCAATTAAGGTTTGGGTGTCTGCAAGTTGTGGGTTCTGAATTTGTACCATTTTGTAGTCTCCTGTTCAGTGAAAACGTACAGTGAAATGCACCTTACCTTGAGTGTGGATCTGTAGCTTATATTGTGGTAAGTAGTTTAAGAAATAGGAGCTATCTTCATGCAGTACAGGTCAGCAATGTTGCTATGTTTCTACTTGTTATATTATTATGTGCTTAAAGAAACTATTTTTTTTTTTAGTGATTTCTTAATATTATCTTTGGAAAAAAGTATACAGTACTGAATTTCCACTCGATGTGGATGAAACTGAGTTTTCAGACAGATCTGTTATTTTAACTAGTTTGTAGAGTGTGCTCAAGATTTTTTGCTGTCTAGTACTTATGCCTCTGTGGCAAGTGCATATTGTTCATTACTCTCCTGGTTTTTATTTATTAAATTGGAAGACTTTAAAAATAAGAAGTTTGGATGTAAATCTTTTACATCAAACTTGAGTCAGGATACTTTCTTACAAAAACCCTGTGGTTTACATTAAACTTATTCCAATGCAGTTGAGTTCATTTGCGATCAGATTGGATCAGATTTGTATTTTAATTCTAACAACAAATGAGCACCAATTCAATTTGTTGTTCATGATACTGCATGACATCTTCCAGTAAAACTGGTAGCTGGTTTTATGACTGACTTCTGGAAGAAAACAGCACCGAATGCTGCAGCTTTGCTGCCAAATAAGTTACATTTTCAAACTAATTTCAATCAATGTTAATAGAAGAATTTCTAAACATCTTGGGAGTGAAAAAATAAATGAATATTTTCTCCAGACTTTATAAAGAGAAATTCCAGGCTTGTATCTGAAGATACTTTGTGACACTCACCCGATCAAGTCTTTTGCTAAGTATATCAAGCTAATATATGCCTCTGCAGTATGTGAGCTGAAAATGATTGAAAACTGTGAAAGTGTGCAGAGGAAACATCACGTATGCTTGTTCTGTTCTTTAGTTCTGTAGCCACTGCTTATGGTTGATATAGAAGGGCAAGATACCGGCATAATTTACCTAGCTATTGACTAGTTCAGGTTGGAAAACATGGATAGATGTGGAAGGCATGAATAGCTGCAGAGGATCTTTGGTCTTTGACTTCTCTTTGGAGAAGCTTAAAACTAAAGGAGTGGGGTGGAATGAGCATTTTACTTGTGAGAAAAGCCAGTACAGCACATGGTGCTAGGTGTATTACTGGTTTGGAACGTGCCTTGTCTGTTCTTCCTAGGACAGCATTACCTGCACACTTTTTTCACTGGTGCCGTAGATATTAACTATTTTGTCTCCCCTCTTTCTGAGCACTGACTTTGTCAAAAGAATAAATAGGGGGTTTGGTAACTGCTGGTATTGTACTGTATCTCTTTGGCTTGGGTTTGTTGTGTTTGTGTGGTAGTGGGTTTTATTTTTGTTTTCTATTGACACCATGATGCATTCAAATGATTTTGTTCTCTTTCTGCCTTGCATATTCAGCCAGTACTTTCCTGACCTGCAGGCTGTAGAGACTGGGTGAAGTTTCTGTTCTTCATCTTCTGTGCTCTGCCTAATGATCTGCTATTGGACAAGAGAGCTCTTTTATTATGGCTGTCCTAATGGTGTTCTTTCTCCACCTCCCATTCAAAAGATAACTAATTTACCAATTAAACTGTTCTTTTACTAATACTGCAAACCATTTATGGATCTTGAATTGGAGCCAACTTTTTCCTGCTGGGCTTGGGGCATAAATAAACTATGCATGTTACTTTCAATTTTGGTGTTTAGCTTTAAGAATTACACACGCATTTTCCTATTTATTGAGCTATACTTCCACTTTCCAGCCTGCCTTTATGAATGTATTTAATGCCTTGATAGCTCCCTCTGGTGGACTTTCCTAATATTACATTGTAAATACATTTCTCATCTTGTTGATTGGGTTAGCAGGACAAATTGCTTCTAATTCCACTGACAGTGCTGGCTTTTGAAACTGACATACTTTATAGCTTTTCTGTGAATTCCTGTGTTAATTTACTGTGACTCTATACTGTACTGTACTGTTGTGTAATTCGTTAACTTCATGTACAAGTGTAGTTGTCTACTTTTGTTCATTCCACAGAGTATGCAAAAGAGATGTTGCCAAATGTTGATTTGCCTTAATATTAGGCAAGTATTAAATGTGAAGGTGAGAATTAATGTGGCTTCTAAAGACAGCAGCCTATCTACGTGTTCTGACTTACTGGGTCAGTGTAGTCGACAATAATACATGAGAAGTTCCTGTTTTGGAAGCTGTCAGGGTTTGGTTTTTTTTCTAGTCTGAGTGTTTGTATTAAAAGGAAAAGGATGGGTACTTGTGCATTGCTAACAGATTTCTGGTAATTAATCTGTGGTACTTGTTATATCATTGATACCAATGTTAGTTGACCCTGTTCTCTATTCATTGTCCTGAACACAAACGAGTACCTTCATTTTCTTGTATAAACTCCTAGAACTAGTGTTGCTGTTTAGATTAGCATGTTTTACAGATATGTCATCCTTGGAATGTTCCTCAGTTAACTATGTTTAGTTAACACTATTGTTCATCATAGGTTTTACCAGCAGCTTTTCATTGTTCATCCCAAAACTAGGCTCTATCTAGATCTTGTTGTAATGCTACATGAAAAATGGGGATTGCATCTCCTTTTTTTTCTGCTTGTTAGAATGCATTCATTTACTAGCTGGTTGAAAATCAAGGCAGCAAATTGCATAAAGCTGTGAAGAGCTGGAAGGGGAACAGATGGGACTGTTGAGGGTACTGTAAGGGAAAAATGGGGAAGGGCTTATTATCTGGGAGGGCAGTGATAGGACAAGGGGTAACAGTTTTAGGCTGAACGAGGGTAGATTTAGATTAGATATTAGGAAGAAACTTTACTGTGAGGATAGTGAAGCATTGGAACAGGATGCCCAGTGAAACGCATTCCTACCCATGGCAGGGGTGTAGGAAGTGGATGATCTCTAAGGTACCTTCCAAGTCAAACCATTGTGTGATTCTTGGAAGGAAAAAA
Source organism: Piaya cayana (assembly GCA_013389865.1). Classification (NCBI taxonomy): domain Eukaryota; kingdom Metazoa; phylum Chordata; class Aves; order Cuculiformes; family Coccyzidae; genus Piaya; species Piaya cayana. The sequence goes on along the minus strand of WAAB01003448.1, from coordinate 62,370 downwards.
AAGGCTGTGGATGTTTTAACATTAAACTGTTTAGAAATGAATAGCTGAAAAATAGTTGAGAACACTCAACAGCTGAACATCTGCAGTATAATCTGGGTTACTTTTAAAAGGCAGAGTAAGCTTTGCAGGATTAATGCAAGGTGTTTATTACTTTTCCTCAGAGTTTTTCTGAAGGAAGTCGCATCTCCCAGTGTTGCAGATGTTCTGTTAAAGAGCATTGTGTAATTTGTCAGCTAGGCTCAATGTGCATGATCAAAACCATAATGTGTTTAGCCTGTGTAGTAAAACACTACTGGCCCAACAAAACTGCACTATAAAATTAATTTAAAACTAATTAAATGTTGCAACTGCCTTGAGAGGATGGGGTGAAATTTTAGAGAAAACTTGAGGATTTCTTGAGCATCTTTCTGGTAGCCTATAAATGCCTGCTATCCTGTGGTGTACAAACTTTTGTTGCATGGTCACATACATAACTGTCTCTTACATTCTGATTAAAAGAGTGAGTGAGGCTGAAACAATTTCTTAAAGCATCAGGAATCTCAGTGTCTAAAATGTAGGAGTGCAGGTAAAAAAAGATCTGATCTAGGCCAATATGATGTTTTGTTACTGAACTGACTTCTTTCTGATGTGCTGCTATTAAATTCGTTTGTTATACTCTGACCTAGGTTAGGCAGCAATTTAATTCTGGTCAAGCTGGAGATGTGTCTGAGCTGAATGTGGTCTAAGATAGTTGGGTTTTTTTTTTTTTCCTTTTCTGCAAATGGTAGCTTAGGGTTTATTTCTGCTAACTTCTTGAATTTCTTGCACTTCTTGAAATACCTTAAAACTGAATGAGTTTCCTGCATAACCAGTTGGAAAATGACTCAGAAAAGAACTGCGGGATATGATCTTCACATTGAAAGCATGTAAACACAGAAGAACATGGTAATGTAGACAAAACCTTTTGTGGACACTTGCATGCTCACTAATTAAATGCAAGCATTCATCATGGCTTAGTTATGTAGCTTTGCTTTAGGAGATGCATGCTAGCAGTGCACTTGACATGGCAAAAATCTACTTATAGCTTTTTAAATTAGGATCAGCATCTAGTGAAGGCCTGAGTCTGTTGTCTATGCATAAGAAGTTAGTGCTATTTGAGAGGCCCAGACATGTCCTCCAGGTCCCTTCCACAGAGCTGTTCATTCTATCACCTGCTCCAGTAGTAGATAGGTACAGTTGGACTTGATCTCTAAGGTCTTTTCCAACTAAATGATTCTGTAGTTCTGCAGTATCAGATGTTCACCCAAGGCTCAGCTATGTCATGAGAGTACGAAGGACATGAACTGTTCCTTAGCAGCAGATGGAGGCCAAACAAGACATGCTGGGATGTTGTGTGTCAGTCAATACCAGTCTTCAGGCAACTAAGTCACAGTGTGAATGTCCAAGGCATTTGTTGTATTTTTGCATGTGAAGACCTCTTATAGCTTTGCATTGGTTGATATGGAACAGAATGGAGTTTAGTGGCATTAAAACATTCTTGAATTGTAGATTTCCTCCTTCATCACCACTGAAGCCGTATCCAAAGAAACGTTCATGTGGAAAGGAAGTAATTAAATTTCCAGACTGGAATGAACCAAAGGCTGGTACTTCCCAAGAGCACATTCCAGTGAAGTCAGGCACAACGGTAAGATACCCAGTTTTCATTTCCCCAGATGCAAGCATATTTGGAAAGCAAAAGTGAACTAATGATCTCTTTTTATGGCACAACATACTTGGTTATAGATTTAAGTGCTAAATGCTTTTATTTTAAACTTATGTGAAGTAAATTTGTTCTTAATGACTTGCTAGGGATGTTGGCTTTAAGGGTCCTTCTGCTACAGATTGTGATATCCTGAGCATCCCAATTTCAGCGTGGATCTGTTTTCTGGTATGTTAGCATTCAAATTTGCTCAAATTCCAACACAGTATTTATTATACCACAAAAGAAAACTCTCACAAAGTAAGTGGCTTAACTCACTTGCATGGTAACTCTTACTCAGACACCTCCTGTAGCAGGATACACACAATATTACTCCCTAGTTGCTATAGGGTTGTTAGTGATTCCATTTCATTTTTCACAAGGCATATGTTGTAAGAAGTCTGCATTGTTACCCTTTGTGAGCCTGGACAGTCGTATTGCCCTTTTCTGACCTGGATTGATCTAACCTTTGTGAAGTTGTTAAAAACGTTGGTTTTATTAGTGAACTAAAATTGTACCGACCTTTGCCACCTGGATGTTTTAAAGCCCAGGCTTTTAGAGTTAGGTGTATTCTAAACCCTCCCTCCACTGTGTATTTTCTGTGAGTGTACTCATATTTTGCGAACTACTGGGACTTGTTTGATAATTTTGTTTTTTTCCTCCATGCTTATCAGTGCATGACACTAGCCTTGGATTTCTTGGTGACCAATAGCCTCTTTGGAAAAGTAACTCCTATCCTTTTGCTGGACAATAAGAGGTCCTGAATGAGGGGTTATTCCATGTTTGTAATCTAGATACCTGTGTGCAGACTGAGTGCACCTTTCATGTACAACAGGCTTCTGAAGAGGAAAAAGCATAGTACTTGGAACTCCAACAGTATATAGAAGATGAAGAAAGAAGAAAGACAAGTTAGTGCCAAAACCAAGTAAAGATAAAGCATTTTAGGAACCAGGCAATTATTTGCTGTTCTTAACATGCTGTTGCCTCCAACTATCTACTCTAAATTTTCATACAAGCATCATGGCCTGATAAGAGCCAGCAAAAGACTGGTTATATGCATCTGATTCAGATGGAATGGCATAGTCTGGTATAGCTGAATCTTTCATTATTAGACTTGACTAATACAGTGGACCATAAGTTGAAGCAACTGTGGCAAAGGAATAAGCTGCCTTCTACTGAATCCTTTATAGAAAGATGTATCTTCCACTGCAATGTTGGAAAACAGTGGCACCTTAAATACCCTCAGCATCAATCAGAGCATGTATTGGCTGTGTGGATTGATAGGCATAGGTTTGTGTAGTGATATAATGATGTGGAAGACCAGATAGTCATTTCAGAAGGTACTATTTGTTCCAAACTAGCTCTAGGCTAGTGTTGTGGAATGAGATGATTAGTACTTTGAGTACGTGTATTCTTGGAGTGCATTTTGTGATTTGGTTTTGATCAGAGGAATACTGTTAATCTTTAAGATTGCCCTGTGATGTGAATCAAACAATTGTGTGTGAATGAGAGTTTTGCCTTGAAGTACACTGCTGATGCAAATTGCATTTTGTCTCTCCATCAACAAGTTGATTACAATCTTCCAAGTTGGGATGTGAAGGTCAAGTGAAGGAAAATGGTCTCTTGCACTTTCTGCTCTACTCTCTTCTGTTATAATGGTGGACTAGATCTGATGTGTGTTTTCTGCTGTAGCTGTCTATTTCTACTTCATTCATATGGAAAGGACTTGAGGGTCTTGGTGGGTGGGCAACAGACTATACGTGAGTGAACAGCAGCAGCAAAGGTAGCCAATAGAATGCTGGGATTCATCAAGAAGGCCATCACAAACAGAGATAAAGAAGTCATTACCCCACTCTACTCAGCACTTGTCAGGCTGCACCTGGAATACTGTGTCCAGTTTGCCCAACCACAAAAAAAGCTGCAAACAGACTGGAGAGGGTCCAGAGAAGAAGGACCACTAGGATGATCAGAGGATTAGGAAACCTACCATAGGAAGTAAGGCTGAGAGAACTGGGTTTGTTAGCTGTGAGAGGAGAAGGCTTAGAGGAGACCTTATTATGATGCACCAGTGCATAAAGGATGTCTATCAAAAGGATAGAGACTCTGTTTTTATGAGGATTCACATGGAAAAGATAAGGGGTAATGGATATAAGTTAGTCCTGGCCAGATTCCTATTGAATTCCACAGGAAATTTTTTCGCTGTGAGAACAGATAAACATTGGAATAATCTTCTCAGGGAAGTGGTACATTCCTTTACACTGGATGCTTTCAGAGCTCAGTTTAACAGGGTTCTGGGCCATCTCATTTAAACTACTTATCACCTAGAAGGCTGGAGCAAATGATCCTTGAAGTCCTTTCCAACATGTCATTCTGTGAGTCTATGTACAGAACCTGCTAATTAACTTAATGCTTAGTTACAATCAATATGTGCTCAACCAGAATGAATATCAGCCTTTGATATCTCATCTAATAATTCTCCAATAATTTTTCCATAACCCAATGTTTAATCTTAGAGTGGTAGTAGAAAAACAAATGAGTTGAACTGGTTTTAATCATGAGGATAGTCTGAACACAGGACTAGAGACCATTGACTCCTGAGCTGTAATAGCTGTTCTGGCGCAGTTTTTCAGCTTTGGACAAGTTACATAACTGAGAAAAGATGCTGCACATCTGTGAAACATAAGCACTCAACTTGCATGCTGGAGACTTTGCTAGAATTTAGGAATGTTTAAAATTCTTGTAGAAGGGAACATGCTGTACTATAAACATATAACACTGTTAAATTCTTGAAAAGTTGCTAGTTAATGAGGAATGTTTTTTCTGATTTCAGAACTCCGAGATGTGGTACAAGCGACACAGTATAGCTATAGGGGAAGTACCAGCATGCAAACTTGTGTTCCGCAGAGAGCTAACACAAACAAATATAGAAGAGATATGGAAATCCATGACTATGTCACAGTGAGTATACTTGTGAGTCATTTGCTGTTAGAGTAAGGCTGTGTAGTAGATAATAGTCCTGTCTGTCTCCTCTGGTAATGTATGCGATTTCACTTCACTCACTTGCCTTTCATCACTGCCATCAAAGCCATAGTGGATAGACTAACTGTATTTATTATTTGCCTAATGGATTCAGCAAATAAATTTTGCAAAGAAACTTTAGTGTGCTAAACATCTTTTAACTTTTTCCTGTTGTGTTGTACAAGTCCTTTTGTCCTGTGGGCTTTGTCTTATTTAATCACTTTTTTCCCTCAGTCTTTTTTCTTGTTACTATGAAACAGAAGCACTTCTGCAGAAGTGCAATGCCACAAAACCTTTAAATGACAAATAGAATACTTTATATGAGGTAAGAAATGGAGTGGCTGATTGAGTTTAGAAGGCTTTGAGATTCAGATATTCTCTATTACCGAAACGAATATCTTCTGCAAAGTTAAGAGCATTGCTTTAGACTATTTATGCAGGAGAAAAAATAATATACATTGACTATATTTACAACAGAGTTGAAGACTTACTAATGATTGCTTTCATTCAAACCTAGCCTGTTATATAGTAAACTGTAATAAACTTGGTGCAGAGGGAAGCAGTTCTGATGCTGACATGATTTGCAATGGAGCAGTCTAGTATGGTACACAGAGAGGTTACTTCTGCAAAGGAAACCTCAGGAGAGTGGAGACACCCACTAGAAGCCTGCAGGTCTTGTGAGAGTAGCTGATGAGAGTTGGGTGGGACCAAGAGCAACTGGCCAAGTGCCCCTCCAAGTGCTGTATAAAAGAACCCCATCTGGAACACTGCTGACCTAGAGTACTGTGAATGGGGTGGTCAAACAGAGTATGGCATGGCAGTTTTTGTGGAAGAGCACACAAGCAGGATGCTGTAGCTCTGCCAGCTCAGCCTGGGAGTAACAGTATTTGCCCAGCATAAAGCCACATCATTGCTCAACTTTGCACCCACCACAACTGATGCAGCTTCCTAGACAGGATTCTGATGGGATGTGCATAGTGTGAGGAGTAAGCATGAGGACTTAGAAGCTTTGATGCAGGAGCTGTAACATTAACATAAGCAAAACGTGGTGACATGAGTCTGGTGGCTGGGGTGCTGTGAAAGGTGGCTGTTGGCTCTTCAGGAGGGTTAGGCAGAGTAGGCAAGGTATGGGGGTGGCACCATGTGTCAGGGAGGAATTGACTGTTGCTTACAGTTTGCAATGATGTGTTTGAGAGCTTCTGGATAGGGATGAAGGTGAAAGAAAATTTGTATGTTGTGAGAGTACTATACCATCAAGCCAGCTCATTTGCATTGAGGAACTATTCTAAAACGGCTTAAGGTAGCTGTCTTAGTCACAATGACTACAAAGTAGTTGAGTATCAAATAGTTTGCAACAGGATAAAAACTGCTATAGTGAAGCATCAACCCTGGATATTGAGAAAGCAGACTTTGTGCTGCTCAAGGAGCTAGCTGGTAGCATCCCTATGGAATATGCTTTTCAATATATGGGGATCCATATGTGCTGATTACTTTTCAAGAGCCGTCTCTTAAAAGCACAGAAGCAGACAATTCCACAGTGTTGGAAGTCACGCAGGAAGGGCAGAAGGCTGACTTGGCCAAGTGGAGATCTTCTAGAACTTAGGTAAAAAAGGAAAATCTACGTACATTGAGCAGCTGACACAGGAGGTGCTCTTCACCGTTACCATGAGAAAATTTGTGTAACTGAAGGTTAGCTAGAGTTAACCAGCACTATGGAGGACCGCAAAAAGAGCTTTTTAAAAATACATTAATAGCAAAAGAATTTGAGTTAACCTTAGTCCATTTCTTGACAAATCATTCACTTCACAAATAGGGATATAGACAAGGTGGAGATGTTTAATGACTTCTTTGCCTCTGCTGTCGATATCAGTGATGGAGACTGGGACTCCTGGAGTCTTGTGTTGTAAGACTGTGACTGGGTGGATGACAAACTCCCTCCTGGTCCTAAACTATTTCAAGACTTGCTGCTCCAGTTGGATGTGTAAATCTGTGGGCCCCATGAAATTCATCCCAAGGTACTGAAAAGGCTAGCCAATGTCACTGTGGGACCTCTCTTGATTATTTTTCAGCGGTTTTGGAAATCTGGAGAAGTCCCAGTAGACTGAAAGCTGGCAAATCATAGAGTAGTTAGAGTTGGAAGGGACCTTAAAGTTCATCTAATTCCAACCCTTTGCCATGGGCAGGGATATCCTACTAGATCATATTGTCCAAATTTTCAGGAAGGGTAAGAAGGCAGACCCTGATTTTATGTGGAGTGTTGATCTCACTTCAGTGCCTGGTAAAAATAGGGGAAACGTTATTCTGAGAGTTATTGAAAAACCACTTGGGAGACAACATATTGGTTGTAGCCAATGTGGGACTTTGGTTGATGGCACGTTGATTGAGTCAACAGTGTTCCCTGGTAGACAAGAGGTGCAGCTGTGTCCTGGGGTGCATGAAGCAGTGTAGCTGGCTGGTCAAGGGAGGTGATTGTCTCACTCTGTTGCATGAGTACAGCCCTGTTTTGGACTGTGTTGTGGGTGCCTTGGTGTAAGAAGGGCATCAAACTATTAAAGTGTGTCCTGGGGAGGGCAACCAAGACAGTGGGTCTCAAGGGCAAGGTTTATGAGGAGCGCTTGAGGTCACTTGGTTTGCTCACCTTGGAGAAGAGAAGGCTGAGGGGTGCCCTCATTGCAGCCTACAGCTTCCTCAAGAGGGGCAGCACAGGATGAGGTACTGATCCCCTCTCTGGTGACCAGCAACAGGACATGAGGAAATGGAGTAAAATGATGTCGTGGCAGTTCAGATTAGGCATTAGGAAAAGATTCTTCACTGAGGGGGTGATTGGTCACTGGAACAGTCTCCCCAGGTCATGGCACCAAACCTGTTGGAGTTTAGGGAGTGTCTTGACAGTGATCTTGGTCCTGTAGTTTTGTTGTAGGAGGTCCTGTGAGGAACAGAGAGTTAAAATCAATGATCTTTACAGGTCCTTTCCACTTTGAGATAGTCTATGAAATGGACAAGTCCATCTTTTTCAGAATTGTTTATCACCAACTTTGCTTTTTTCAGGTTAGGCATTGAATGAACTGTGTTTGTGTGTTTTTACAGATTACAAAAGGTCTTGGGTTTGGATTCTCTGGATGAAGTGCTAGACACAAAACTTGTGAATTCAAAGCATATATTCCAGAACATGTACAATGTCAATAAGCAAGGCATTGTCACTTTAGAAGACAAATCCAGTGAGTATTTTAGAAGTTTCCATTTAACTTTTCAATATTATTGTTTACTAGTATAAAAAAAAAAAATCAGTGTGCTGTCATGTAGCACCTTTATAGTTCTATGTTCCCATCTATACTACTTTTTTTTACAAAGTATGCCATTCTTGTCCTCTTGACATGTCAAGAGGATGAATTAGTATTTATTCTGTTTTTACCATCTTAAAAATTCTTGCTTAATTAGGGTTGAAAGATGAAGGTCAAAGAGCAGCAACTTTACATTTATAAAGATAAGGATATTATTTACTTCAAGCTGACTTTGTCAGCCAGGCCTTCAGCTCCCTGAAACAGAGTGTTTACGTGAAGGAAATAGGTACTGAAAGTTGGAAAAGAATCAAAATGTGCACCGAGAGATGCTTAAAATTTCTCAGTTTTCAGCTGTCAGTCTGTCTTTGGAAAGTAATACCAAGTTTAAGACTGCTCTGTACATCAGAGAAAAAGTAAAGTATCTTTGCTGCTGTGATACCTCATTTTGTTATTGCCACTATGTTTTCCACAAGTTTGTAGAGAAGTTAAATATGACATTGGAGCCTGGTTTTGTTTGTGAATGAAGCCACCTCCCGAGTTTCACTGTTTGTTTGGAGCACCTCAAGAAATTAACTTCCTCCTTGTAGGAATGATGGAATGACTCAGAGTGCTTTTCATAATCTTCAATGCAAAGTAAACACTGCACTGTAATCATTAGTGATCACTGTAATCATTAGTGAATGACTTTTGCAGGGCAGGTTAAGGATTTACAATAGGGTCTGTTGTGCTGGTTGATTGAGTCATAAGAGCAGTTGGCATAACTGTGTGATATTGAGCACTTGGAAATTCTCAATATGTAATTCAAGCCAGATCCTATGTTAACGTATAGTCTGCCTTTGCAATTACTACATAGGAGGGACTGCGTAAAGAATTTTCAGCTTCAGTTTTGTCTAGGTTGACATTTTTCTCAGTTATTTTCTTTTTAATTTCTGTGTTTCTCCCCCGTGCAGAGGAACTGCCTCATTGGATATTATCAGCAATGAAGTGTCTAGCAAATTGTAAGTAAATTCAGGATGAACTTGCATTAGATGTTGCATTTTTCATTGGCTGAAATAGAAAATAGTTATCTGGTTGGGTAGCTGCAAATAAATTTTCTTTTTTTTTTTAAATTTTTAGGGCCTAGCTGTTCAGATTTGAAGCAGCCTGCCTACTCAGGATTTGAAAGAGATGTCTTCACAACTATAGTGGACTACTTTGGTCAGATTAAAGAACCTCTTCTCACGTTTCATTTCTATGATATTTTTGTTTGTGTTTTAGGTAGGTAGTTTGGAATGTAATGAAAAATTTATTCTTTTTAATTAAGTTACTGGAATTAATTTACCATACTCAAATAGTACCACAGCTCATTTTTTTAGGGTCTGTCTTCTCCATTCTACGTGGACAACAGATTAATAATAAAATTTATTTCATGTCACAAGGCAGTTCTATTGTATCTTTTTGATCGTGTAAGTTCAAAAGTCTTTCGCTGCTTGCCTTTGTAATTTTTAAAGGCATCTGTTCATTGCTTAGAACTGGCACACCTAACGCATGTATTTTAACAGGTTTTTCATCTTTTACAAATGCCTAAGTGTCTTAAACTCACATAAGCTTTTAGAAGTTGCTTGACTGAAGTCTAGATTAAAAGCATTAGGGCTGTGAGCACTGTTTTTAACCATGGCAATATGATACCTGAAGGAAATTAAAATCCTTTATTGTTCTAATTGGACATTAGGTAATCTAGTACTCTAAAGAAACCACAGTTACTAACTATAAGTTTTTAAGGATTGACACTGTATGAAATCCATCTATCCTGTGTTTATATTTGGCCCATTGGAAATGTGAAACTATTTGATTACATTTTGTGATTGTATTTCAGGAAAAAAACAACTAAGTCAAAAAGCAAGCGTGCTTTGTGGCATGCCACTTTTCTGAGGTTCTTTAAGTGGGTACAACATTTATTTTAATAAGCTATTGAGATGAAAAAGGAATTGAAAATAACACTTATTTCTTAATCTACAATCTTGCTTCAAACTAAATATTGCCCCTTTTCTGATGTCTTTTTCTTAGGCAAGATTCTTGATATTTTAAATTCTTCCTTTTGTATTCTGTTTGCTTTTTCATTGTATTTCACATCTGGGNTAATTCAAGGCTATGTTGCCTACCTGGCCAGAGGTGGGAGATCAAGAAGAGAATTTAGCATTCCTGTGATGAAGCCTAAGTTCCCTAGTGGCATACAAAACTATAGAACCAATAGTAAGAAAATAAGCAAGTAACTATAAGGCAAACATGCCTAATTTGTAGCTTTTGTAACAGGATTTTCCTATCCACTCATAGTATCTTCTGTGTTTCTTTGGGGCAAGAGGAAGGAATATTTTTTTGGTAGTCAGCTGAGAGAGAAGGGGGAAAACTTTGGGTTCTGTTCAATATGTAATTAAGTCTTAACAATGAGGCTGATGTACATACTATTACAAAACTGTAGATAAATATAGAGGATAATGCATACTCCATAGAAGACTATTTTGTAATAAATGTCATTGCTAGTACTGAATGCTGCCTTTGAAGCTGTTAATTGCTTAGCAAGTTGTGCATTTACAAAATATGGAAAAGCAGACCCATGTCTGAAATTGCATTTTTTTAATTAGAGTATGGCTTGCTAAAATTGGTAATAACTCCTGATCTTATAAACTAAGATTTCAATCTTTGAGTCTGACTTTTCATATTTCTACCCTCAGGGAATTGCAACACTTCTACATTGATCATAGGGCTTCTTTCTTCCTTCAGTGGATAAGCTTTCTGTTTAGTGGAAGATTTGAGGAAATATCAAAGAAAATGTTATCCAATTATAATTTTTAGTCATTTGAGGCAGCCATGATATAACTTGTACTGCTTTAAAAGCTCTGTCGTAAAACCTGAGCAATACTTGCAGAAATTAAGCGTCTTGTATAACCTTATCAAAATTCCTCACTTCTGCTTTCTAATGAAGACTGTTAGAGCACTTCTCTTTCAGGAGGTCAACTGAAATTAATTTTCAGAATAGCTAAAAAAAGATGAATGTCAATGATCATCAAATGTTTTCCGAACTTGGTAACATTAAACTCTCTTTGCACAGTTTAATGATTCTTTATGTACAAGTCTCATTAAGATTATTATTTCTCAGAGCCTCCTCTAATTGTATGCACTACCGCGCTTGTGAAATCTTCCCTTTAAATTAGAAAAAGCGTTTCTTTGAAAATGAAATTAACTACCATTCTTTACCACTCTTTTCTTGTAATAGTCTGGTTTTGCTGCCCTACTTGCTACTGCACACTTCTCTTTTAATTACAAATATCTTCCACTTTTTGCATAACGTGGAATTGAATAGTGTGGTGGATGAGGGGACAACAGTGGACGCTGTTTATGTTGACCATAGTAAAGCTTACAACAGTGCCTCCTGTGACATCTTTATGGGCAGAGAAAGTACAGGCTAGATAAATGGGTAGCAAGATAGACCAGAAATTGTCTCAATTGCTGTACTTGGAAGGTCGTGATTAGTGGCAAAAAGTTTACCATTAGTGGTAAGCCCTTTAATGACCTTGATGATGGGACACTGGCCTGAACAAAGGACTGAGTGCCCTGAACAAGTATGCAGATAATACAAAATGGGAATAGTTGTAATGCAGCAGAGGGTTGTACTGCCATACAGAGGGACATTGACAGGCTAGAAAAATGGGCAAACAGAAATCTCGTAATATTTAACAAAGGAGAATGCAAAGTCTACCCATGAGGAGGAATAAAATCATACACTACTGCATGCTGGGCGTGACTGACTTGAAAGCAGGTTTTCTGAGAAGGACTTGGCAGTTCTGGTGGGCACTAATGCTACCTTGAACCAGCAGTGCGTCTGTGACAGCATCCTTAGCTGAATTAAGAACATTTTGCAGCAGGTTGAAAGAGATACTTCTTTCACGCTAGTCAGGAGGAACAAAAAAGTTTAGGGCTTGGAGCATCTGTCATAGGAGGAAAGGATGGGAGCAGGGTCAATTCAGTCTGAACAGGAGAAGGCTCATGGAGGATCTTGAAAAGGTGTAGAAAAGACTAATGTGGGAGGAGTAAAGAAGAGGCAGCCAGGCTTTTATCAGCTACTACTTTATTGTGCCTGTCCAGTCTTTGTCTGTCTCTTCCAGGCTCACATTCTGTGTTTTCTCAAGAGTTTATAAGTAGAACTAGTTGTAGATTTAACCTCCATAGGTGCAGAAGGCATGCTGGGATTGTCATAAGCTGTCATTGATGTGTAAACACGTTTTGTTTAGATTCTGATTGTTCCCCTAAGGAATTCTTTATGTGGTTGCTACATCTGTGCATACGTGTCAGTTGTATTTAGAGCTGAGGGTTATAGATAAACAAAGGATGAACAAAACCCTTGTAGTTTTTCATGTCTACTAGTATCTAGAGTTTGTGGTTATGGTTAAAAACTCCCAAAGCATAATAAGGCAATCTTGTAAATAGTTATAGGTGCCCAGTTCTAGTAGTCCAGTTCAAGGGATTTTTTCTAGATTCTTTGAGGACTGGAGTGCTGAGGCAGTCTTGAATGAGTAGGAAAGGAATCTGGGCAAGAGAGATTTAGAAATATTGTTAAATGTTAAGGAAATATTTAACTGAGAAACTTTGCTCTATCTTGTAAAAACCAGGTCTGCTGCAAAACCACAGCAAAGCCATAGAAGCTCTTCAAATATCTTGCCTCCTGCTGCCACCAGAAAACAGGAAAAGATTACAGCTGTTGGTGAGGATGATGGCAAGAATTAGCTTTAACAAGGATTTGCCACCTCTTTCTGAATCAGTGAAGACCAGAACCTTGGTATGTATTATGTAAGGCAAAACATGTAGACAAGGCTTTTTGAGTAGCACAGATAAAAGATTCTTGCTGGAGAGTATATACAAAATCCGATTTGATTTTTTGAAAAACAATTTGTCTCTTCTAGCTATGTGGAAAGCTACTCTGAATTTGGATAAATTACAATTTATTGAGAGCAAATGAAAAATTTTCTTAGAATTTGGGGTTTTCCTTATCTTTCAAAATCAAATCACTACTGAGTAGAAAAAAAACACAGTAATGAGATCTTCAGTGTTCTTTATCAGTGCAGACAGTGTGAGAAAAATCTCTCACATAATTAGGAAGATGTAGCTGAATGTTTTGATTCACCTGTGTTCAGCCATTTAAAACCAAATCCTTTCAGTTTATGTCAGTACTTGTTTTTTCCTCACTCAACTGCAGAAACCTCTGACAATAATGTTAATAAGATTTTGACAGAGCCCTAGGTTTTTCTAATGCTCTTTCTGTAGGATTATTTGTAGAGCTATCACTGTTTGCAACAGCAAGTTATTAGAAAACTGTTAGGCGTATCTTGGTAATTCTGACTGTCTGAAAACATGCATTTGTTTTGGTTAATTTTCAAGTCTTTTTCAATACAGGTGACAAAAATCAGCTGTACAACCATGCCATAAAAATCCCATAGTAGCATGCACGAATCTAATTTTTTTCCACAGCAATTAAGTTTTTAATTAACTATGAATAGTATTTGATTAAAATAATTAATTTTTTGATCCCTAAGTTTATAATGTAATTAACTGTAAATCATCTGGTTAAAATAATTGTGATCTAAAAGTTATTTTTAGAAGTGAATCCTTTACAGTCCAAGTGTTTTGTACTGTTTAAGTTCAGCAGTGTAATCTATGGTGCATGATAGGAAAATGGTTACCTTTCATGCTTTTAATGTTGGGAGTGACTGGTACACAGACAGAAAACTCTTGAAACTGAATGGTTGAATATGAGACTGTATGAAGCAAGCTGGTCCTCATACTTTATTTAATTTCAAAATAATGGTATTAAGCTTTTCCTCTGGTCCTTAACTTCTGTTAAATCTTTGTGGTTATTTTTAAAATCTCTGAAGTATTTGTGACCTGCTTAACTGGAAAAAAACACGTGAAGTTACTATTTGACACAGTTTTGAGAATAAAATAGAGTTTAGCCATATTCTAAGTCTAGTATTAGATTGTACGTATGAGGCAAGAGGCCATCTTGCCTCATTCCTTTAATAGGAATGGTTGGACTTGATGATCCTGTGGGTCTCTTCCAGCCTGGTTATTCTATGATTCTATGATCTTCAGCCCACTCAGATGTTACTGTACACTATATTCTTTTTTTCATACTGAGGTATTGAAAGTATGGTGACTTATGTCCTTAATCTTTAAATACAGTCTAGTTCTCCACCCTCTGCCCCAAATTGAAAACATACAATAATCTGGTTTTTGGTTTGTTTTTTTTCTCAGGTGGTTCAAGCATTTTCCCGTTGTATTCTCTGCTCAAAGGATGAAATGGACTTGGATGAACTGCTTGCTGCTAAACTAGTATCTTTTCTCATGGACAATTATCAAGAGATCTTAAGTGTTCCTTCTTCCTTAAAATCTTCTATAGAAGAACATGTTATACATCTCCATAGAGTTCAGGTATGTACCTAGTGAAANTCTGGGTTTTAAATTTTTTTTTTTCAGTATTTCACAGATATAAAAATGAGAAGAAAGGATTCAGGTCAATGTTTTTGTGAAAATGAAAGAAAAATGTTTCACTGTTTCAAAAGGACAAAAATAATTTTGTGGCCTCCTTCATGAAAATATGAAGTGTTAATATGGAATCCTTCATAACTAACAAAAATAGATTTACAAAAATCATGGGAATACAGGCTTTCAAAAACTTAGTTTATTTTCCTTCTCCATACTTATACAATTTACTTTAAATTACTGGTAGTACATGTTTGAAAATATCACCTTTCTCTAGAAGTCTAGTTTAAACAACCTCCTCCAGACACCTAACATATATTTGAATGGTTAAAAAGCTGCATTTGGCCTTAGTGGGATGGCTTGAGATACCTGAGTTAGGCACCCTCAATAACTGGGGGATAAAGTTGGTCCAGGTGATCCCCAGGAGTTTTATCCAATTTTTTTTTAATAATTCAAGGCTATGTTGCCTACCTGGCCAGAGGTGGGAGATCAAGAAGAGAATTTAGCATTCCTGTGATGAAGCCTAAGTTCCCTAGTGGCATACAAAACTATAGAACCAATAGTAAGAAAATAAGCAAGTAACTATAAGGCAAACATGCCTAATTTGTAGCTTTTGTAACAGGATTTTCCTATCCACTCATAGTATCTTCTGTGTTTCTTTGGGGCAAGAGGAAGGAATATTTTTTTGGTAGTCAGCTGAGAGAGAAGGGGGAAAACTTTGGGTTCTGTTCAATATGTAATTAAGTCTTAACAATGAGGCTGATGTACATACTATTACAAAACTGTAGATAAATATAGAGGATAATGCATACTCCATAGAAGACTATTTTGTAATAAATGTCATTGCTAGTACTGAATGCTGCCTTTGAAGCTGTTAATTGCTTAGCAAGTTGTGCATTTACAAAATATGGAAAAGCAGACCCATGTCTGAAATTGCATTTTTTTAATTAGAGTATGGCTTGCTAAAATTGGTAATAACTCCTGATCTTATAAACTAAGATTTCAATCTTTGAGTCTGACTTTTCATATTTCTACCCTCAGGGAATTGCAACACTTCTACATTGATCATAGGGCTTCTTTCTTCCTTCAGTGGATAAGCTTTCTGTTTAGTGGAAGATTTGAGGAAATATCAAAGAAAATGTTATCCAATTATAATTTTTAGTCATTTGAGGCAGCCATGATATAACTTGTACTGCTTTAAAAGCTCTGTCGTAAAACCTGAGCAATACTTGCAGAAATTAAGCGTCTTGTATAACCTTATCAAAATTCCTCACTTCTGCTTTCTAATGAAGACTGTTAGAGCACTTCTCTTTCAGGAGGTCAACTGAAATTAATTTTCAGAATAGCTAAAAAAAGATGAATGTCAATGATCATCAAATGTTTTCCGAACTTGGTAACATTAAACTCTCTTTGCACAGTTTAATGATTCTTTATGTACAAGTCTCATTAAGATTATTATTTCTCAGAGCCTCCTCTAATTGTATGCACTACCGCGCTTGTGAAATCTTCCCTTTAAATTAGAAAAAGCGTTTCTTTGAAAATGAAATTAACTACCATTCTTTACCACTCTTTTCTTGTAATAGTCTGGTTTTGCTGCCCTACTTGCTACTGCACACTTCTCTTTTAATTACAAATATCTTCCACTTTTTGCATAACGTGGAATTGAATAGTGTGGTGGATGAGGGGACAACAGTGGACGCTGTTTATGTTGACCATAGTAAAGCTTACAACAGTGCCTCCTGTGACATCTTTATGGGCAGAGAAAGTACAGGCTAGATAAATGGGTAGCAAGATAGACCAGAAATTGTCTCAATTGCTGTACTTGGAAGGTCGTGATTAGTGGCAAAAAGTTTACCATTAGTGGTAAGCCCTTTAATGACCTTGATGATGGGACACTGGCCTGAACAAAGGACTGAGTGCCCTGAACAAGTATGCAGATAATACAAAATGGGAATAGTTGTAATGCAGCAGAGGGTTGTACTGCCATACAGAGGGACATTGACAGGCTAGAAAAATGGGCAAACAGAAATCTCGTAATATTTAACAAAGGAGAATGCAAAGTCTACCCATGAGGAGGAATAAAATCATACACTACTGCATGCTGGGCGTGACTGACTTGAAAGCAGGTTTTCTGAGAAGGACTTGGCAGTTCTGGTGGGCACTAATGCTACCTTGAACCAGCAGTGCGTCTGTGACAGCATCCTTAGCTGAATTAAGAACATTTTGCAGCAGGTTGAAAGAGATACTTCTTTCACGCTAGTCAGGAGGAACAAAAAAGTTTAGGGCTTGGAGCATCTGTCATAGGAGGAAAGGATGGGAGCAGGGTCAATTCAGTCTGAACAGGAGAAGGCTCATGGAGGATCTTGAAAAGGTGTAGAAAAGACTAATGTGGGAGGAGTAAAGAAGAGGCAGCCAGGCTTTTATCAGCTACTACTTTATTGTGCCTGTCCAGTCTTTGTCTGTCTCTTCCAGGCTCACATTCTGTGTTTTCTCAAGAGTTTATAAGTAGAACTAGTTGTAGATTTAACCTCCATAGGTGCAGAAGGCATGCTGGGATTGTCATAAGCTGTCATTGATGTGTAAACACGTTTTGTTTAGATTCTGATTGTTCCCCTAAGGAATTCTTTATGTGGTTGCTACATCTGTGCATACGTGTCAGTTGTATTTAGAGCTGAGGGTTATAGATAAACAAAGGATGAACAAAACCCTTGTAGTTTTTCATGTCTACTAGTATCTAGAGTTTGTGGTTATGGTTAAAAACTCCCAAAGCATAATAAGGCAATCTTGTAAATAGTTATAGGTGCCCAGTTCTAGTAGTCCAGTTCAAGGGATTTTTTCTAGATTCTTTGAGGACTGGAGTGCTGAGGCAGTCTTGAATGAGTAGGAAAGGAATCTGGGCAAGAGAGATTTAGAAATATTGTTAAATGTTAAGGAAATATTTAACTGAGAAACTTTGCTCTATCTTGTAAAAACCAGGTCTGCTGCAAAACCACAGCAAAGCCATAGAAGCTCTTCAAATATCTTGCCTCCTGCTGCCACCAGAAAACAGGAAAAGATTACAGCTGTTGGTGAGGATGATGGCAAGAATTAGCTTTAACAAGGATTTGCCACCTCTTTCTGAATCAGTGAAGACCAGAACCTTGGTATGTATTATGTAAGGCAAAACATGTAGACAAGGCTTTTTGAGTAGCACAGATAAAAGATTCTTGCTGGAGAGTATATACAAAATCCGATTTGATTTTTTGAAAAACAATTTGTCTCTTCTAGCTATGTGGAAAGCTACTCTGAATTTGGATAAATTACAATTTATTGAGAGCAAATGAAAAATTTTCTTAGAATTTGGGGTTTTCCTTATCTTTCAAAATCAAATCACTACTGAGTAGAAAAAAAACACAGTAATGAGATCTTCAGTGTTCTTTATCAGTGCAGACAGTGTGAGAAAAATCTCTCACATAATTAGGAAGATGTAGCTGAATGTTTTGATTCACCTGTGTTCAGCCATTTAAAACCAAATCCTTTCAGTTTATGTCAGTACTTGTTTTTTCCTCACTCAACTGCAGAAACCTCTGACAATAATGTTAATAAGATTTTGACAGAGCCCTAGGTTTTTCTAATGCTCTTTCTGTAGGATTATTTGTAGAGCTATCACTGTTTGCAACAGCAAGTTATTAGAAAACTGTTAGGCGTATCTTGGTAATTCTGACTGTCTGAAAACATGCATTTGTTTTGGTTAATTTTCAAGTCTTTTTCAATACAGGTGACAAAAATCAGCTGTACAACCATGCCATAAAAATCCCATAGTAGCATGCACGAATCTAATTTTTTTCCACAGCAATTAAGTTTTTAATTAACTATGAATAGTATTTGATTAAAATAATTAATTTTTTGATCCCTAAGTTTATAATGTAATTAACTGTAAATCATCTGGTTAAAATAATTGTGATCTAAAAGTTATTTTTAGAAGTGAATCCTTTACAGTCCAAGTGTTTTGTACTGTTTAAGTTCAGCAGTGTAATCTATGGTGCATGATAGGAAAATGGTTACCTTTCATGCTTTTAATGTTGGGAGTGACTGGTACACAGACAGAAAACTCTTGAAACTGAATGGTTGAATATGAGACTGTATGAAGCAAGCTGGTCCTCATACTTTATTTAATTTCAAAATAATGGTATTAAGCTTTTCCTCTGGTCCTTAACTTCTGTTAAATCTTTGTGGTTATTTTTAAAATCTCTGAAGTATTTGTGACCTGCTTAACTGGAAAAAAACACGTGAAGTTACTATTTGACACAGTTTTGAGAATAAAATAGAGTTTAGCCATATTCTAAGTCTAGTATTAGATTGTACGTATGAGGCAAGAGGCCATCTTGCCTCATTCCTTTAATAGGAATGGTTGGACTTGATGATCCTGTGGGTCTCTTCCAGCCTGGTTATTCTATGATTCTATGATCTTCAGCCCACTCAGATGTTACTGTACACTATATTCTTTTTTTCATACTGAGGTATTGAAAGTATGGTGACTTATGTCCTTAATCTTTAAATACAGTCTAGTTCTCCACCCTCTGCCCCAAATTGAAAACATACAATAATCTGGTTTTTGGTTTGTTTTTTTTCTCAGGTGGTTCAAGCATTTTCCCGTTGTATTCTCTGCTCAAAGGATGAAATGGACTTGGATGAACTGCTTGCTGCTAAACTAGTATCTTTTCTCATGGACAATTATCAAGAGATCTTAAGTGTTCCTTCTTCCTTAAAATCTTCTATAGAAGAACATGTTATACATCTCCATAGAGTTCAGGTATGTACCTAGTGAAAGAAGCCTCCAGTTTCTGTGCTTAAAGATCAAACTTATGCTTTCTGTTCCAAATATCAACAGTTCTGTAAGACTTTAAGATATTAGCTTATGAAGAGATAATTCATTCATGTTCAACCATAACTATGTATTTAAACACAACTAAGCAGATCTTGAATGGCTTAGAAACAAGAGCTCAATGTGTATTGCTGTTGGTCTGAATCATGGAATAATTTTGGTTGACAGGTGTCTTTAAGGGCCATATAGTCCAGCTCCCCTTGCAAGGAGCAGGGACATCAACTATCAGGTTGATCAGAGCTCTGTCCAGCCTGATCTTGAATGCTTCCAGGGATGAGGCATCTACCAGTTCTCTGGGCAAACTCTACCATTGTTTCCCCACCCTCATTGTAAGACATTTTTCCTTTGCATCTAGTTTAAACCTACCCTCTTTCAGTTTATAACCACTACTCTCATTAAAAGTCTGTCCCCATCATCTTATAAGCTCCTTTTAAGTATCGTAAAACTGCAATGAAGTCACCCCAAAGCCTCCTCTTCTCCAGGCTGAACAGCCTCAAGTCTTTCAGCCTTTCCTCATAGGAAAGCCTTGTGGGTCTCCTGGGGCTCACTCCAACAGCTCCTTGTCTTTCCTGTGCTGAGTGCTCCAGACCTGCATGCAGTACTCCAGGCGGGTTCTCACTGGAGTGGAATAGAGAAGAATCACCTCCTTCACCCTGCTGGCCATGCTTCTTTTGATGCAATCTGGGACATGGCTGGCTTTCTGTGCTGTGAGTGCATGTTGCCAGTTCACATCCCCAAGTCATTCTTGTTATGGCTGCTCTCAATCCCTTAATCTCCCCCAACCTGTATTGATGCTTGGAGTTGTTCCAACCTAGGTTCAGGACCTTGTACTTGACCTTGTTGAACCTGCTGAGCTTCACACAGACCCACTTCTTGAGCTTGTACAGGTCCCTCTGGATAGCATCCTCCTATCCTTCTTGTGTGTCAACTGCACCACTTAGCTTAGTACGATCTGTAAATTTACTGAAGGTGTTCTTGATCCCACTGCCTAAGTAACTGAAGATCTTAAGCAGTACTATTAAACACTATGGACCACTGAGGGGCACCACTCATGACTGATCACCATTTGGACACAGCTGTTGACCACTACCCTCTGGTTATGGACATCCAACCAATTCCTTTTCCACTGAACAGTCCATCCATCAAATTCATCTCTTCAGTTTAGAGAGAAGTATGCTGGGGGGGACAATGTCAAAGGCCTTACAGAAGTCCAAATATGTGACATCCATCACTTCCGTTGCCCACTGATGTAGTCACTTGATCACCCAAGGCTGTTAGGTTGGTCAGGCAGGACTTGCCTTTGGCAAAGCCATGCTGCCTGTCTAATTGCCTCCCTCTCTTCCATGTGCCTTGGCATAACTTCTATGAGGGTTATTCCATGAGCTAATCATCCTATCCCAATCTGTCAGGTCACATAGACATATGTATGTTCAGGTTCCTCAGCTTGAAAAATTTTGTCCTGATGTCAAGCCTGAACCTCTCCTGGCAGAATTTGTGGCCATTCCCTCTCGTTCTGTCCCCTGTCGCTTGGGAGAAGAGGCCATCACTCTTCTCTCTACAACTTCCTTTCAGGTAGTTGTAGAGAGCAATAAGGTCTCCCCTTAAGCCTCCTCTTCTCCAGGCTAAACAACCCCAGCTCTCTCAGTTGCTTCTCATAAGACTTGTTCTCCAGCCCCTTCACCAGCTTTGTTGTTCTTCTCTGGCCTCGCTCCAGAGCCTCAACATCCTTGTGGTGAGAGGTCCAGAACTGAACACAGTATTCAAGGAACAGTCTCACCAGTGCTGAGTACAGAGAGAGAATAACCTCCCTGGACTGCTGGTCATGCAGTTTCTGATGCAAGCCAAGATGCCACTGGCCTTCTTGGCCACCTGGGCACACTGCTGGCTCATGTTCAGTTGGCTGTCAACCAACATCCCCAGGTCCCTCTCCTCCAGGCAGCTCTCCAGCCAGACTTCTCCTAGTCTGTAGCACTGCTTGGGGTGGTTGTGCTCCAAGTGCAGGACCCGGCATTTGGCCGTGTTAAACCTCATCTCATTGGACTCAGCCCAGCAGTCCAGCGTGTTCAGATCCCTTTGGAACCTCCCTACCCTCCAGCAGATTGACACTTCCACCTAGCTTAGTGTTGTCTAGCAACTAAGGGTGCACTCAGTGTCAGATGTGACCCTTTTTCATCTTTGACTTATGGCCTCTCACCAGCTTGAGGGTGGCCTTGGTTACTTTAGGAATAAGTATAAGCAGTGGCCTTTCTGCATACCAGTGTGCTGTGTTATCACTTCTAGAGAGAAAGACTGTTTGAAAAACATACAGCTAACTCAGAAAATGAAGTTACTTAGGCAAGACTTTGTTGCAGTTAGAAAACAGATTCTATTCTACCTCAAACCAGAACACATTTTTTCACTTACTAGAACTCGCTCAGTGCAGGAGAGGGGTGGTAAAATGTAGGGTCTTTATTCCATAACTTCTTTACCCTGATGACTTCAGGTGGTCAGTTTGATTAAGCCAGGTTTTGCAAATTTGTTGCAGAAAATGTAGTTGCTTCTTTTTTTTAACTCTTTCTTCAGATAAAATATGCTGGAGCTGATACTGATGCCACTTTTCTTCCTCCATCATTCTGTCATCAAATCAGTACAGATGAATTTGAACACCAAAGGGCAGCTGGCTCTCAAGAACCACTGGCAGCTTTATTGGAAGAAATTGCAATGAACAAAGAGATATCTGTGAAAGATAAGAAGAAGAAGCTCAAGCAAGTAAGTAAAAATTTTTCCACAATCTTCACTTTTTCATTTAAAAGTCTTAGACCTGTAGTTCTCTAAAGAAATACTGAGATTTAAAGTAGTATGTACTCTTGAGGATTTCAAACTTTTAATCATTAAGAATAGGTATACTGCGATGAATCAAGCCATATTAGAAAATAACACCTGATTTCTATGTAGAGATATAGAAAGTCCATTAGAGAAATCATCATTTTTGTGCTCCAGAGATGGAGGTTGCACTCTAGTAGTTTTGTATACTATGTGTTTGAGTGAATTCTTCCTTTAAATTGATTTATTTTTCTAGTTTCAGAAATCTTACCCTGAAGTGTATAAGGTACGATTTCCTACCCCTGAAACTGAAGCAGTGCTATTTCCAGAAAAAACTAAGCAGAAACCACCGCTACTGACGTGGGTGTTAAAAAAGCCTTTTCAACCGTTTCACAGAACCAGAAGCTTCCGGATGTGAATAGTTTGAAGTGTATCAGCAAATGGAGTCAGAGCATATTGTCAATGGATCTTATACAAAAGGAGCTTGAACAGCGTGTAGTTATTAAAAAAAAAAAATAAACAACGTACTGGGGATATTGCTGAGATGGTAGAAAAGGTCAAAAGAGGAGGAAAGTATTGAGGTAGTAGAAATGTGAACCCTTATCAGTATTTTTATAAATCATTATTTTTTTATGTCTGTAAAAAAAAAAAAAAAGGCAATGAATTCAAGGTGATTAATCTACATGGGGATAAAGCATGCTTGATGACCATCATTTAATGTCTAAATGTATTTGTGTTTAATGTATCGTGTATAATTGTTGGTAACTAGTCAAAAGCTTTTTTTTCCCTTAAAATGGATCTCTAGTGTAAATTAGACTGTGTTTGTTCACATATACCCTGAGTAGTTAATTTTCTCTACATGTTTGAATTATGTGACACTGGATTTTGTTTTGCTTTTGTACACATTAGTGTTCTTGATATGTAAGATTTATTTTGGCAGACAGTAAAATCTCATTCTTAGTTTTCTGATTCAAATGATTTATTACAGCTTGTGTCAACTCCTGCTGAAATTCCGCTAGCTTCTGTGAATTCTTTTAATCAACTCAGTCTTTTAAGTCTTTCCCCATGTGTGCCTACTAAATATTTTGTACAAATTTGGATGCTTGACAAAAAGAACATTTTATCAGGAAAACTTCAAGCCTTGCCTTTTCTCTGGAAATGGAATTCAATACTGAAGTGATACTGAAGCACACAAGCCTTTAATTTTTTTTTTGCATGATGAATAGCTTCACTGTACATAGACTATATTTGATTCTGACAGCACTTTTGAGCTATTAAAGCATTATTTTTTTTCTGATGTCTACTTACAGATGCGATTTCATGTTATCCATTAGAGATTTAAGAGCAGCATTTCATACCGTATTGAATGTTGGAGTAGTCTATGCAGGATACAAACCAGCTGACACATCAACTAATTTCTCTGACATTTTACTAAGCAACATAGTGCCTATCCTGTAATGCAGCATTGATGGTATTTTCACTTTGCTGACCTCCTAAACATCAATACACTTGAAGATGTACATTACAAGGTTCTTAGTTTAATAGACTGGACTATATCTTTGGCAATGTCATTTTGAATAGTATGTGTTTTCACACATGATTGTTCATTCTTTGACTTCATATCTATCTGGAACAAAAATGATACAAAACGCTATGTTTTTCTTTTCAAATAATAAGGAAATACTAAAATTAATATTTAAAGTAGTCTGAGGCTGCTTCTTACCTTTTGTACTTGGCCTTCAAGGGTGCTATAACCTTTTAGATATGTCATAGCATTCTGTGTATGCTTGTGTGCAGTCAAACTTGGACAACACTAGAAAATGCTTTCATAACCATACATGAAGTACAGTAATGAGTAAGGCTATTTGGAAAGCCAATCTTGCATAAACTTGGAAACCCACACTAAGTAATGTCTGATGTCAGTTCCTAAGTTGCAGAGGTAGAAGCTAGACTCTTTGCTAGCGGAAATAACCTCACTGTCTGCCAATAAACCTTCTACAGTCATCTTTAAATTTTTTCTTCCTTGTTACTTATTAAAAATTTTTAGCCTTGAGCCTGTATTGAACAATAATTAGAGTTTTCTCATTAGTTTCCTGGAGGAGAAGTTGAAATATGTTATGTGTTGATATGGATCAATTGTAGTTTTGCAAAGAATTATTTCCTTGACTCTGGTAAAAACAAACCAAGAAAGTCTATTTGCTCACAGTTCCCAAGTGTGCAAAAAATACCATCACAAAATGTCTTCTAAAACCTCAAAGGGGCTGTAGGAAAAGAACTTCATCTGAGATCATAATCTTAGAGACTGAATTTTTAACTGTTACCCGATCTTAGGAGACACTTGCAAAAGCTTGTTTTAGTAATACAAGATATATGACTATGGCAGCTGCTTACAGCTCTTCCTTGTTTCATAAATAATTACAAATATGGAAGAAGAATATAGTATGGACACAGAAGTAAAGTTGCCTTTTCCTTTCATGGAAGTTAGAAAAAGAAATCTTGAAAGCTAGTTCAGAGAAGAGGGGCTTGGTGATTGGACTCGAAGATCTTTTCCAACCTAGTGATTCTGTGATGGAGTGTCTTGGAAAAAACAGGTTCTGTGTCCCTAAACTATAGTCTATAGAACTTTCAGTCTTGATATTAAATTTTTCAGGAATTTAACCTTTATCTCTGCATTATTGCCCTGCAGTGTCTTGATGTTGGTAAGACTGAACAACAGGGGCTTTATTCCCTTGAACTCTGAAGACCATAAGCCAGTCTTTTGCTTAAACTATTAGAACTTTGTATAGAGGTAGGTGTTGTTTCAGTTGCTTTTTCAGTCTAGTTAGACCAATACTCATTATCTAAGAAGAGCATCTGAAATACCTGCCTGATGCATTTATGTAAGTTGGAGCTATTTCTTGCTAAATTCAGACAATGATGTTTAACTTCTTAGTACTGAAACTTCTAGTGTAATGCCATTAGTTATCATGGTATCATTAGGCTTCTTGGACAGGAATGTCCAGTAGTAACTTCTATTGTGTGGGTAGTTCTGTTAGATTTTTATAGTGGTTTTTGATTGTTTGCTTCTATTTTGTTGTTGTGGTTTCTTTTGCTTTGCTAGGTTCTTTGCCCCCAGCAGAGCCATCTCTTCTCTCACTGCCCACTTAAGCATTAAACTCTTAATCCTTAAGCATCTGTACTCGGCACTGGTGAGACCGCTCCTTGAGTACTGTGTCCAGTTCTGGGCCCCTCAGCACAAGAAGGATGTTGAGGCTCTGGAGAGTGTCCAGAGAAGAGCAACAAAACTGGTGAAGGGGCTCGAGAACAGGCCTTATGAGGAGCGGCTGAGAGAGCTGGGGCTGTTTAGCCTGGAGAAGAGGAGGCTGAGGGGAGACCTCATTACTCTCTACAAATACCTGAAGGGAGGTTGTAGAGAGGAGGGAGCTGGCCTCTTCTCCCAGGTGTCNGGTCTCTTCCAACCCGGTCATTCTGTGATTCTGTGATTCTGTGATTAAACTCTCTCCTGACCTAGTGTTTCCTGGTGACACAAATGTGACAGCTAAACACCAATGTTTCCTGGAAGAGGGAAGAACCATATTTATCTTCTTTTCTTGGGAAGAGAGCGATGTCTTTGCTTAGTGTTGCTCTTTCTTGCTGATTGTTGTATTGCTTGCTTTCCTCATGAAAATAGCTTGTTCCAGCTCAAAAAATAACAGTTAGTAATCTGGAAAACCTTTCAGCTTACCTGACTCCATTTTTGCTCTAGTCCTCTGATGTTCTTTGAGTAATAGGTTCTTATATTGTCAATGCAAAAAATTATTTAATTGCTCATACTTTGTGTGAAGTCTGTTTCAACTCATTTAAATTACTAGAATTGGTATCACTTGTTCACACATATGACTACAGAGTATGATAGATGACTGATGTTATTTTCTGAAACTGCGTTCAGATGTTACTTCATATCAGAGCAAACTCAAGCAAAAATCATGTGGTTTCACCTTCTCATTGTATTAAGTAGAAATAAGAACTGATGTGAAGAAGGTAGTATGTTAACATATGCTTTAAAGTTACTGCAGTGATACATCACATCTTTTTTCCCATCTTCTAAAAAGATGTTTAACCTTACAAGATCATCTCTTTCACAGAGACTGCTAACTTAGATGACTTGCTATATCTCTTCATAACCTTTTAGATTTACCGCTGCTGCAGAGCTTATGGTTCTGTATAGGTATAGCTCCAGCTAAGCTCACATTCTTAGATTTTTATTCATATGCTTTTAGGTACCATTTTGTAGGGGGGGTGTGTGTGTGTGTATATATGCACCTGAAGGAATCATTAATTTGCCACTGTAATGCATTAACATTACTATTTTTAGCAGTTAATTAGGCTTGAGGCAGAAGTGTGAGGTGCCAAGTTTTCAGGAAAACAAAGACTGGAAAAGGAGATTAGAATTTATACAGGTTTTTCTTCTACTGTATGGTATTTGTTTATCAGCGTATTTTCCTGTGTTAGATGTCAATTCTGTTGTGTTCATTTTTTTCCCCAGAAACTTGCTTTATATAATAGTTATGTAACCAGGATAATATTTATCTCCTTTTCCTATATAAATCACGTTCAAGAAGCATTGCGTTCTCTCTGTAAAAGGGGTTAAGAAATTTACTAAGTGTAAAGATATAAAATAAGATGAAATAAGTCCCTCTCCATGAGTTCATCTTTGGTTGACTATAATTAATTTTACAAAGGTAACTAAAAAACAGAGGAGATGCTAAAGTCTGTGTTTGAAAAGAAGGAAGCTGATAAATATTTGTGAAGTCCTTTCTCAAAGTAATTGAAAGAGACAGGATATTTAAACAGTTTTGGTCAGAGACAGTAAATTTCAATCTCATTGCTTTTTTTGAATTTGGGTATCTAAAGCTGTCTGAAAAAAAATCTCTTACTTGTCCTGGCAGAAGTGGAAAAATAACCAAGATAATGTCAAAAACAGTTATTCATGAGACAATTGAGAATAAGCCAAATAACAAATGAGTCTGATGGTAGATCCTGGCAAAACAATGGAAAAGCTGATACAGAATTTTAGTGGGAGAACTTAAAGCAGAGTAATAGAGCTAGAAGTTAGTCAGAATCTTTATACAGGACATGCTGTGTTACATGGTGAACTTGTTTCTGGTACCAATGGAGATTACAAGTTTATTTTATAATGTTTGTCAGGTTTTGATTGCTGGAAATTTTTCAGTGAAGGTGAGATATTTATATAGCACATTTAGGTAAACTAAAAACAGGCTTAGCACTTTCCTTGTTCTTATTAGTTCCTTGGAAGTACAGATGGAGCCATGCAAATAGCTGAAAATTGTGGATACCGTAGGCTTTTCATGGCATTTAATTTAGTAGTATCTGATATAATTACTCCTGGATAATGTCATTGTTTAAGTGATTAAAAACTGTCTAAATGTAGGCATAACAGAATCTTGATGGCGATACTCTATGGTTGTTTGGGGTTTTTTAGGAAATGGGTACTAGATTTTCTTGTCAGCTAGTGCTTTCCCTGAGAATGTGAAAATAAATACAAAAATTAGTGTTAGCATCATTAACTACTCCCTTTAGTGTTCTCACACTGCTCAGTAGTAGTAGAGACATTTATATGGAACAGTGCAGGTTGAAAATTAATTCCAACATGGTCACTTCAAAAGTTATAGATCTGCAAACAAGATATGTAGGTCAAGTAAAAAAAAAGGGAGGAAACACTGCCTTCTGGAAAACTACAACTCTGTCATTGGTTTATCGCACAGTGCACAAGGCTTCCCAACATTATGCTGAGGCACGGGGCTAACGTAGTTCTTGAAGGTCTAAATTGGAGATTGTTACATAAAATCAGCTGACTCATCTTTTGTGACCTCCACTCTCAGTACTGACTGAATCATTGCAGGTTTTGCAGCTTTTCTAAAGCTAGGTGATGCAAGGTGAGTTTTTTGGAATTATTTGCTTAAACAGAGTTTGCATTACTTCAGTCTTTCCCATTTATTAGAAACAAGAACAGGAGGTCACTTGCTTATTTTATGGAGTACATTCACATAAAGAAGCACTTACATTGACAAGCAGAAAAGATGAGAATGTGATGAATTTTAACTTTTCTTAATGTCTTCAGAGGAAGATCTCTGGTGGATATTTAGTGAAATATACTGAAACCCAAGCTCAAAACAGGGTGAGCAGAGCAGAAGTATAATGACTTGTGTTGAAAACTGGACAAAATCACAGGGATTCTCAGTCTTTGCATGCTGTGGATTTTCACATGTGAGTTACACATATGTTCAAAATCATTAGCTTCACTCAGTGACTTGGTATTCAGGAGGTGATGTAAAACAGTTGATATGTCATTATTCTCTGGTTTTTTGAGACAACTAAAGAAAATGGCATTAGTTACTTTTGTTTTTCAGCCAAACCTTAGAGAATATAGGCAAAGAGGGGTTATTTTTTGAGTTGCCAGGGTATAGCTGCTTCTGAGGATTATAAAAATCAGCTCTGCCTTTCCCAGTGCTCTGATCAGGGAGTGAGAGGTGTGTCTAGCATGCTGCAGTTGCTTTGCCTGAGACTGAGAGAGAATAAGATATATGTGATCCAGGGGCTATTATGAATTACAGTAATGCAGTCATTGCTGATTTATGATCTAAGTACATATTTTTAAATGGATATCTCAGTCTCAGGGGGTTTTTTTAGTTTATGTGGTGCTGATATGTTCATATTCACATTTAGGAAAGACATCTTGAACATCCAAAGCAGTTTGAAGTATTTATTGTCACTAAAGGCTGTCTATAGCTACTTTTTGCTTGAACCCTTTATGCTTTCTCTATAAGGGTTTTAAACCCCCACAAGGTTCTCTGAAACTTTAGCAATGACCGAGAGGATCTTCTGGCAATGATTCCCGAGCTTGCATGCTGAGGAGAGGATGGACTGGCCTTGGCACTTCTAGACAGACTCTGAAGGTGATAAAAGGCACAATTTACATGTTTGCAAATCTTCATTTTATTTCCTTGTGTCTAACCTGAGTACTTATTCATCCGAGGATCTGGCCTTGTGCATAAGCAAGGTTTACTATGTGATTTCAAAGCTTAATCACAGTGCTAGGTTTTAAATTAAATCTAGTAAAAAGCAGTAGTTCTCAGTCCTGTAGCTAACTTAGTATTCAAATACTGCTGAGAGAATGAGTATTGGGATTGTTCATTTATTGTTTGTTATAATGACTTGCAGTATATTCATTTCCCTGTTGCAATCGACTGTGAAGAATAATGTGTCCTTTTGATGAAATCAATGCAAAATATGTTGGGATCCTATGAAAAGTTCCTTCTCTTTCTCCTTGATAATTATTTAATATTTTTTGTATCACTCTAGTTGCCTGGTAATTTATGTCCCAGCAGAGGTCAGACTTGTGACATTTTTTAAAACATATACTTAAAGGAAAAGAGTAGGGAAAAAGTTCCCTTTATAAAAGCCTTTGGGATTTTATTTTATAAAATACGTTCCTGCAAATTTGAGTCAGTGTGATATCACTGTGTTGTAGCTAGATGTGCAGCTTAAATATCTCACTAACTTCACTTTATGTAATAGGAACATTTATTGTTTTGTAAAATTGTTACTACTTGTCTCAATTTTTAGCCTACCTGCTTCTGATTTAATTAGATAAGAGTACTGTATTTCCAGAGTTGGATTTGTAGTTCAGTGAAACCACATCAAGAGGGAACACATGGAATTAGCATTTGAATGCTGCGTGCTTCAGATACACAATGACTTCCTGAAGTATTGTGTCTGAATAGCAGTAGTGACTGGGGTGGAGCAAGAAAAAGCAAGGAGGGAGGTGGGAAGAACAGGCAAATATTCTGTCACTTCTTTCTAAGAGTCTATGAGAATAAAAGGTGTTCTTAAGTTTACATAAAACACCAATTTTTCCCTTTGTGATACCTAAAAGTATGAAAGCTGGGGAGAAGAGGTGAATCAATACTTGTTCCCTATACTAGCTCAGAAAAACTGTTTTCAATGTGAAATGCTCTTCCTGAGTTGTAGCACAATGCTGGATGTTCAAGGGTGGTTTTTGTAATGCTAATAAGGGTATAATTGTATATAAAGTTGATGATTTTGATGATGCAAACTATAATCCTCATCAATAATATTGGCAGTCCTGCCATAAATTGGCTGACTACCTGGATTATAAGTTCAGTTTCAATTGGCAGGCTCAACAGTGGCTGGTGTAATTGCTCCACTCTTCTTGAACACGATCTTCTGTGTACCTTGAACTAGCTCCAAAGCAGTTTTATTCAGTTGTATAGTAGAACTGAATATGCAACAACATTGTCAAGGATGCAGCTAAATAACTTGATGCTTAAATAACTTGAGCATGACACTGGCAGCTGCAAAAACCTGTTGCCTTTTTTGTTCAGCCAGTTTGTTTTCTGAACTTTGCAGGGATATTTTACTCCTTTATTGTTTCTGCATTGTTTGTATACTCTAAAATAGGTTTTCAGACATTAAAAACATGCTGTGATGCGAACAATATTCTGAGGTTTTGGAGCAGCTGATAAAAACATACTCTGTCTCTTGCAGCAACAAATTAGCCTCAGGAAGAGAAATGGCTCTTTAATGCTTGCTTTTCTTTAAAATCCTCTTCTGTTTTTCTCTTCAGGTTTTTTTCTCTTTGTTTGCCTTTCCAGGAGGTGAGATCAGCTTGGAGAAACAGCAACCACTATGTTTATCTTTTGCAAAAGATGGTTACAAACACCCCAAAAAGCCTTCTTGACAGAGTATTATCTTACAAAAATATTCTCCAATTAGAGAGAGAGAATAGGAATTTTGTTAAAATGGAAGCCTATCCTGAGGTGGAAGCTTTTATTAGTGCACTGTGACCAGAATATTGTAACATCTTCTTTTTGAATACATTATTGAGGATGCTTAATGCTTATTTGCTGGAGAATAGAAAAGCCAAAGTATTAAGACAAAGAACACTATTTAATGTTAATCAGCAACAGCATATGTTGTTCCTGTCCACTCAGTCTACTGAAATGAAAATAATTTGAATGCTTTGGGCATCCTGTGGACTTAGTATATGCTTATGTAATTAGGCTCTAACCTAATAGCTATGGAAAAGAAAAAAATCTTGTGAATTAATGTTGCGTGGGTAACTATCATTTTGTGTACTTCCTAGGTCTCAGTACTTGACTCTGCTGTCTTAACAGTCTCTCTTTCAAAAGTATGTTTTGTCCTTAGCACAGTGGCTTTTGCCCAGCAATTTAGTTGTTATATATAAACTCCAGATTAGTGAGCAGTTCTGAAATTTAATAAGATTTCCTTTAACAAAGAGAAACAAAAATAGATGCAGACACAGGTGCTCTGAATTGAATCAGCTCAGGTCCAGATCTGCTAAAACTAATAAACACAACCAAACATAAACTAAGTTCAAAGTCACTAGGACCTTTGCACTGTGCTTTCCACCACACTTCCTTTTGAGGACACAAAGCAGAAATGTCCAGTCTAGTTTAAATAGAGAAACATGCTTTTCAACCTTTTGCACTGGCTATGTAAGCCTTAGTAACCTTTTCATACTTTAGACGTCTGCATCCAAAACGGTGCATAAACTCCCCTTATCCATTAACTTAATGTAATTCAAGTATACGGAAATACACAGCAGTGCTTAGAATCTTCTGGGATGCTGTCTACAAAGCTTATCCTAATCCTTAAAAAAACGCTAAGTTCTTTTACCCAGCATGTGTTACTCTTGAATTTTCTACATGTCTGGCTTAAACAGAAAAAATATCTGTCCCTTTCTGTCCTTTCAGACTGAGCATGGTAGATTATGAGACAGATAAATGACATGGCTATAAGAAAACAACTAAATCTGGTAAAATTTATTTTTTTCCCAGTCTAGAATGAAGAGAAGTGTGTTTGTTTGACCCTGGCTGGATGTCAGGTGCCCACCAAATCTTCTCTATCAATGCTCTGCCTTCTCAACTGGACAGGAGAGAGAAAATATAACTAGAGGCTTGTGAGTTAAGTACAGGGAGCGATCAATCACCAGGTACTATTACAGATAAAAAGGACTTGCCTGGGAGAAGCAAATGTATTTTATCACCAATTATATTGGAGCAGAGTAATGAGAAAAATTAAAAATAAGTCTTAAAACACCCCACTGCCATTCATTCTTCACGGGCTTAAATTTACTCCCAAATTCTGTACCTCCTTTCAGAGGCACAGGGGACAGGGAATGCAATTGCACTAAGTTCATTACATGTTGTCTTTCCTCTCTCCATGGGTCCATAGGTCCTCCCAGGAGCTGTTCCACTGCAGGTTTCCCGCAGGGTCTCAACCTCCTTCAGTTGCATCCACCACTGTGGGGTCCTCCATGGGCTGCAGGTGGATATCTGCTCCACAGTTAACCTCCATGTGCTCCTTCTATAACTTCCATTTATAGACAGCAGCAATCAACATTTTGGCGAAATCACTCAATTAAAAGCATTTAAATGTCTTCTTATAAAGTCAGTAAATAATTCTCATAGAATTATTTTTATTTATAAATAAAAATTATTATCTCTTTATTTAGACCACCTACAATATTAACTACTTAATGTTATAAGAAATAAGCATCTTTTTGTTTAGACTACCCACAATATTAATGGCTCAGATGTTCTTGATCTCCTAAACTCCAATGCATGCTCATGCTGGCTTAGTAGGGCAAGACAAGTTTGAGCTGTTAAGTCTTTTTAAGGGAAAAGATAGTATGTTCAAAAAAGTGGGACCTTCTTGATTTGACTGTTAGCCTGGGAGAGTGACTGACTCCTTTGTGCTGATGTTTGCTTGCGTTAAGGTGGGATGCAGGAAGTTCAGTAACTGGAAAGCTATGGTTCAGCTATTGACAAAGGTCACTTTGTGAGGTTTTTTTTCCTTAATAGCTCCTGAACTCCATCATATGTATTATGAAAACAAGAATTATGCAAGAATGTGTCTAGTGCCAAATCCCTACTTATTAAAAGTGCTTGATACTCCAGCAAATATGTTTTAAAGGTCAGTTGGCTAGAGTACAGACTGTCTAACATATTTGTTGTCAAGCAACTTGAACAATAATTTTTTTAAAAAAGAGGAAGGCAAATAGTGCTATTCCATTGCAACACCCAAAAAGGTCACAGTATTCATCTCTCACCTTTCATAAGCACCCAGAAACATACTAACACTGCTGATCTTCTAAACTCTCCTCCCCTCTCCCCTCCTCCCCCCCCCCCCCCTCCTCTCCCCCCCCCCCCTCTTCCCTCCACCCCCCCCTCCCCCCCCCCCACCCCCCCCC
>WAAB01003448.1:0-28665 GCA_013389865.1 Piaya cayana | reverse complement strand
ACCAGGAATAAAAGATATTTCCATAGGACTCACAACACTATTCATCACATTGTAGTATATCTGTAAAGTCAATCTCATCTCAATATATAGCCTGGAGAATAATTTTCTTGAATATGAAAAACAGGAAGCCATGCAAACTTTTCCTTTGTTTGCTGGATAATGTTATTGATATTCATACATCTTTAAGTACTTACTCTGAATATGTAATAGCTAATTGCAAAACAACTCTGTTGGTTTGTTGCCTTTTAATTTCACTACTTGTCCACTAGTTCTGTTTGTTTTTAAAGAGAAATATATTTTCTGTTTTCCAAAGAGAGCCTGTCATGATTCCTCTTAATTGCTTTTCACAAGCAGGATTCTCAGCACTTTTAAACATTTTGTTAGTCCTTCCCCATTTCCCATTTATACTTGGATACTGAGTGATCAGAATTGAAGAGATGGAAAATAAAGCTTTTTTCTGTGTTCTTTTCTCAAAGCAACTTAATGTGCTTTCTGATACATAGGAGTTTACATGTTTTGTGCTAATTATTTCATTAGTTTTTTACAATATTATCTTTTTAGGGAACACAGATGTGACCACGAGCTGGTTTAAGGTCATGACTGCCTGAACCTATAGAATGCAGTTGGTGCAGTAACATACTGCTGTCCACTGCAAGGAGATGATTTGCTTACTTTCATTGCAGGGGAAGGTGCTGGGAGGTCCTTGTGAATGTATTGCAAGCCTTTACTTGTGGATTGTAATATGCTGCAAAGGCAATATGGTCCCCAGTGAGCTGTCAACCATTTTGAACTCTAATATGAAATTCATCAGAAAACATGGATACTTTTCACAAGCCATTACAAAACCTGATCTGTTTCAGCAGCATTGATCAGAATTTACTCTGAAAATGTAGTTTTCTTAGAAACGTAGGAAAATGGATTAATTTTTTTTTTTTGAACTGCATATTGCAAAATTGGTCATAGTATTGGGGTTTTTCAATGTGTGGCTTTGTTCCTCCTCAGGAGGTGGACACTGATTGCCTAACACTGAAGCCTTTTGTCACTTCTTGACTAGTCAAACAAATAGGCTTAATATGAATCTGTTTAAAACTCTAGATAATAATTTTTTTTTCTGTGTGATTTCTGTATATTTCCTTTTATTCTCTTCCACTCCATCACTCCCCACCAACCCATCATTCCCAGGATCCTGAAACTTCTAGTAACTTAACTAAAATGACTGAAAAGCTAGAGATAACTGCTTTGTGACTTAATGTAGCTGATTGTCCCAAATAATGATCTGACCATTTACAAGTACTCTCCTGATTCTATACCAATGTTTGCAGCTTAACGGAAAGAAAATGGAAGAAATAATTGGCAGATGACAGAATTCTAAGGCATTTATCAGGAGTGATTTTAAACATTTTTATTTTTTAAAACAAAAGAATGTAAATACCTGAAGACAGGAAGGATCTATTGACTAGGCTTTTGAACATATGTTCCAAATTTTAGTAGATTTCTTTGTGAGAACAATTGATTAAATTGCATTATAAACTCTGCATTTAATTTAAATGTTCGTTTTGAGTGGTCAGGCTACTAAGGATGCTTTTTATCTAATCCCACAGATACTATAGCTATTGTAATTGATGTCTTTAAAGCACCTGCTAAGGATAGTTGAGTGGCATTATGCATACTGTATCCATTTATTTTTAAAGATACTCTAATAGCATTCTTCTGTTTTCTTTTGCTGCTGTACAAAAAAGGCCAGAGAAAGGTGGCTGAGCATTTTAGTGATTACAGAAATTGATACATTGGTAGTGTAAGATAATTAAAACTCATACTATAAGATAATTAAAATTCAAGTATGAACATTTCATATTAAGACTGCAGAAATTACAGTATCCTATACTATTTTTTGTGTCTGTGGGTATGTAGCACATTGTTTACTCTGTTAGGAGGAAAGACAAGGAACCACTCTTGATAACAAGACCATATGGCTGTTGCTCAGCTTATGTGTGTAAACTTCAATATATGCTACTCTATGTTGCTTTATTTAGTTCTCCAGTATAGTGGATTCAGCTTGGATGGATTCTAAGTGTCCACCAAGCTTCCCTGTTGCTCCTCCTGCTCAACCTGACAGGGTGAGGGGAAACCAATATTTGTCTAAAGTAAATTAATTTATGAAATCAGAGTAGGATAATGAGAAATAAACCCAAAACTTAAGACCTCTTTACCTCACTCCTCTCTTCTTTCTGGGCTCAACTACACTCCTGATTTTTCTACTTCCTCCCACCAAGTAGGGAGAGGCCATCTTATACAGGGCAGCTGGATATATGGTCTTAAAGACAAAATAATTAGTTTAAGTGTCCATTGATTCTTTAAAAATAGTTATATTTTTAAATGAATGTGTGTGAATTCATGGTCTTAAGCTAGGTTGAATTCCTTTGCATTAATTGTGTGAAACTGAAAGAGTTTTTATCATGTGTCTCAGCTTGTCCACTCTTTAACTTCCAAAAACAGAGTCTGAACTAGTAACCCTTTCACTTATACCATCCTGTAAATGTCAAACTGGTGTCTGCTCTTTTGATGTTCATTGCCAAATAGCTTATGCATTTGAATGTCAAACAAGGTTAAAGGTTTAGTACCAGACTTAGACAAGTCTTCCATACTACTAAAAGTTTATGTTTCATTTAGGGCCTGATTACATAGATGCCCTGAAGAACAATTTCTCCCACTCAACCTGTGCTCAGTTGCAAAGGTCAAGTTCTCATTGTATGTGACTATAAAACAGAAGTAGTCATTATTCTGTCTCTCAAATGGGATGAACAGATTTCACTTCCAACAATGCTGCAAGCAAATCTCAAAAATTATAACGCTTTTCCAGGAGTTTAGTGAGTGCACTGTTTCTAAAAAGGAACCACACTGAATCCAGGATCTTAATAACTTTGACGAATTTAATAACCTTTAAAAACAAAACTGTTCACATGGATGGTTGAAAACTGATAGCACAAAGAAGACAACCATCGAGGCTGCTGCCTTGCCAACTAAAGCAACTTTCACTAAGAGGAGAAAAGAATAGAAGTAGTGGAGATTAATAACTACTGAAAGACCAGCTTCAGCAATGGTAATGATGTGGCTTTTAAATTACTTAATCAAAACTTTAAAAGGCAAATAAATGGAATTACTGAAAGTGCCCTTCAACTGGAAAGAAAAGTCTTTGTATCCAAGCTTCATATTTCTGGTCTTCTAATATACAACAAAATTTCTCAGATGTACAGCATAGTAAAAGGCTTTTCTGTTATCTCATTACCATAGGAGAAGGTGGTAGCTCTCCCCCTCGGAGGTAAGGGGGACAAGAATGAGTGTGGACAATGCTAGGAACCTCTTTCAGTTCTGCACTGAAAGTCCAAGCATGAGAGGTGGCAGTTATGTAGGACACTTGCTGTCAGTACAGGATATATAGAAATTTACAATCAAAATAATATTGTTATGCCAATGTAGAAGTTGGTGGTGTAGCCATACAGAGAATATTGGAAGGGTTTCCACATGAGAAATGAATAAACAGATCAGCAATCTTCAGCTGAGAGTGGATAATGGAAAAATAAAATTGATAGAATACGAGAGAGAACAGGGAAAAATATTTTTTGTATTGTCAAATACAAAAACTTGGAATTATCAGATGAACCTACAGGGAGGTATAATATTTGGAACTAAAGGATATAGTTTTTATAGGCTGTGTATATAAGTTGTGGGCTTATTTCTAGTGTATTCTTATAAATGCTGAAGGTATATGTGTGTTCAAAATGTGGCTGGACAAGTTAATGGAAGAAAAGAATTACTTGAGAGCCATAAGCTGTGGTGCCAGCTTTGAGTCAGTGAATTGCTGACCTACAGCTTGCTGAAGTTTGTAAGCGTATTCTGGAGAGGCATTTTTTCACATGTTCCCTTTTTCATTGTCATTGTCTGCTTGCCAGTGTGAGAGAGGATCCTAGACTCTATAGACCTCAGGTCTGACAGCAATCATCTAGTCCAACTGCTTGATCAATTGATCACCCTCTCAGTAAATAAATATATCCTAATGTCTGGTCTAAATGTACCGTGGCACAACTTGGGACCTTTCCCACATGTGCTATGACTGGATACCTGGGAGAAGAGATCAGCACTTCCCCTCCTCAGGAAGCTGCAGATAGCAATGTGGTTTCTCCTCAACTGCCTCCTCTCCAAACTAGACAAACACAGAGGCCCCAGTTGCTCCTCATAGGACACACCTTCCAGCCCTTTCACCAGCTTCGTTGCCCTCCTCTGGACATACTCAAGGACCTTCACATCCTTCTTAGTTTGAATACTGCACACACATACTCAACGTAATGATATTTATGAATTTATTAGAACTTATTTATGAAGACAGAAAGATACAGACCCTTTTTGGAATAAGAGTAAGAAGATACAGGAAGTTGAAGTATCCTTTCCAAAATTTTCATATTTTATATGGTATGGAAAACCTCTGACCAGAAAAGGCTGTAGATAATCTATGTCTAGATGGCAGATAGACTGTGGCTTGAGAGAAGGATGAATTTGGCAGAAAAATGACTTAAACCATGACTACAGTTTCAGCTATTGCCTGCGATGTGCAGAGCAACAGAGAAGAGAGGGTAAAAGCAAGAGCTTGTATGGTTTTTCACTGTCACAGGCTTGTACAATTTGGTTGTGGTCTAGAGATGACACTGACAGTTCTCAAAAAACTTTCATGTTCTTAAGGCAACTTCAGTTGGCATTTTGCAACCAAAAATGTGACCTGTTCTGCTTGTAACTTGATTGCTTAATATTTCCCACCAGAAAGAAAGCTCTTCCTCTTAAATCTCTTGTGCTCTTGTTCACAACAGTTGTTTGAGAAAAAGAATACCATGGCTGAAAGAACTATTTTGTTTAGGAGGTTTTTTTTTTCCTCCACTCAGCCAAATCCTATACAGGTCTAGCTAAGCCATCCAAAATATTAAATTGCCAGATTTCTTTTCTGAGAAGAAAGGAAAAACCAATGTGCTAAAATAACTGCACTCAGCTGGGCTCACACTGCTGCTACCAGAGTGACAGCTGCTGCTTCACTAAGAACATCTGAGACTGCCGGAGGGGCTGAGAGGGAAGACTGGGGCAAGAGTCCAGCCCCACACAGATCAATCACTGCCACTGAACTTGTGGTGCTCCCAAAAAAGGTAAAGTCTAGGCTGTTTATTCACCCTTTCCTCTTCCTTGACATTGTAACTTTAATTTCTTCCTGACAGCTTTGTGCTTCTTACTTTCCAGTGCCAGTGACTTAGTGGGGCTCTCTCAAAGTGGTTGGGGATTTTCTGCTGTTCATATCACTCTGCATGGATCTCCTGATTCATGGCACCTCTGGGAACTGCACTAGGCAGGAAACATGCTGGTTTGATCTTTTCCACTGTTTGTACCTGACTCTGTTTATGCAACAAATAAACAACACGTAGTTTGAATATTTCAACTTTTTTTGAATTGGGAACAAAGAAAGAAAAGCCTGATGTTCTCAGGTTAAGATATATATAGAGAGAGAAAGGGAGGGTTCATTCTTCCACTACTCATTTTCACTCCTCGAGAGCCAATTCTTTGCTCTAGTGATCCATCTATACCAAGAGGCTACCAAGTTCCTGGGCTTGTCAATAATGTCTTTGATTAGTAAATATATGCTTCCGTCTTAATCTGCTTTGTGGGCTGACAACTATCAGCTCCTCCCAACCACTCCTGAAGGTTTAGAGTAGGATATATAATCCATACTGTTTTTCTCAGTATAAACCTAGGAAGTTACATACACCACACCTCTCTTCCTCACAAGAAAAACCTGACCTGCAAATCCTGCCTGAAATATTACACTGTTTCTGAAATCTAGTATTCAAAAGTTGGAAATGCCAGGTTTTATGGTTTAATAGCTAGTTTTTACATATTTTTTGTCTGTTCTCAAAGAATTCCAAACTTTCTTGCTATTAGGACTGAATGTATCAATTTTGAGTGCAACTGTAGAGCTGTCTTTTAAAAAAAATTTTGTGGTTACATTCTCAATGCAAACAAGTTCTTCTAATACAATCAGACTTTTCCAGGACCAAGAAAATGGAAGCTTTGTAGGTATTCCCCAGCTGGGTACTTCCTAAGCTTATTGAGAGTGTTGCAAACACGTTGGGTCTGCTAGGTGCTGAGCTTCAGTCAGATGTTCTCTTAGATTATCTTACATGTGTTGGAGCATAATGTTTATCATTCTTTTAAAGACATGCTGTCTTAGGCCGTTGGAGACAGCTTCGTCATTCCTGACCAGATGTTAGTAGTTACTGTAGAGAAAAGAAGCTCTTTCCTATGAAAATGTGTTCTTTAGATTGTGGGTTTCTCTTTCATTTCTTCATCTGAATTCCTTACCTCTTTGAGAAAGAGAGAACATGTGCAAGGGAAAACATCTTTTAACATACTTGTCTCCTGTGATCCTCTCCCTTGGATCAAGCTTCCTGTGTATCTGTGAGAGTCTATAAATTCTTCTATAGCTCTTCAGTTACAAAGACTCCTAATGATGACCCTGTATCTTCTGCATTTTCTGGAATAATTCTATTACCTTTGTCCCTTCATGGACCAGCCAGTGTGGGTGGATGCATTTCCCTGGGCTTCAGCCTCTTCTTAGTCTAAATGTGACTCTGCTTTCCAGAGGATGGGTGAGATTTAACCATCTTTCATTACTGCTCATCTGGGATATAGGTAGTACATCTTTGATATCATAATGTTGATTCCATATATGCAGAATGCTCTGTCATACAGTAGCAATTTATATAACCTCACTGCTTTATCAGTAGTTCATAAACTGTGACTTGCTGCAGTATATAGTGATGGAGATGGGCACTGATCATGGGAAAAGTTGTCTAATCTGACTCCCATGGCATGTGTTAAACTGAGATGAATTCTACAGTTCCCTATTTTTTGATAAGTGCTATGTAGAGTGTAGGTTTTTCCTTTCTTTGTATGTGAAATGAGTCCTAGATCTCAGTCAAAACTGTCAGGTTTTATTAAAAGGCAAAGGATGTTTTCCCCTACGCCACCCATAGAGCTCACTTTCAAATTTTGGATACTAGGCTGTACTAATTTTCAGGCTGACTTACTGCAAATTTTCTATTAAAAAAATCAATAGGTAGTTAGTCTAGGTAATGAAATTAGAATATTTACTAAATATCAAGTTAGCTTAGCGGTTCTTTGGCGTCTTGAAGCATCTCCATACTGAGCACAGTACAAGTACATTCATGTAGTATAGCATAATTTTCTGCTAAATTGCATATTAAGGTGTGCAATAGAGCCAGACTGCACAACGCTCCTTTTCCTCCATGCAGAAATGATTAGCAATGACAGATGCTCATATTCTGTTTTGTGTTGAAGGTATCTGTTCATTTAGCAGCAAGTTTAGTACTAGTTGAGCTTGTTTTTGTGCATCTGAACCAGTCTTGGGTTCCTAAATTAATCACAGAATCACCAGGCCGGAAAAGACCTCCAGGATCATTGAGTTCAACTATTCCTATCAACCACTAAACCGTGCACCTGAGCACCTCATCTACCCATCCTTTAAATACCTTCAGGGTACTTCAATCACCTCCCTGGGCAGTGTGTTCCAGTGCCCGATGACCCTTTCTGTGGGAAATGTTTTCCTGATACCCAGGCTGAAACAACCCTGACACAGCTTAAGGCCATTCCCTCTAGTTCTGTCCTCTGTCACGTGGGAGAAGAGGCCAGCTCCCTCCTCTACACAACCTCCTTTTAGGTAGTTGTAGAGAGCAATAAGGTCTCCCCTCAACCTCCTCTTCTCCAGGCTAAACAACTCTAGCTCTCTCTGTCGCTTCTCGTAAGACTGTTCTCGAGCCCCTTCAGCAGCTTTGTTGCTCTTCTCTGGACTTGCTCCAGAGCCTCAACATCCTTCTTGTGGTGAGGGGCCCAGAACTGAAGACAGGATTTGAGGTGTGTCTCATCAGTGCCGAGTACAGGGGGAAAATATATATATGTAGGTAGGATTTTTCCACCTCCCAAAAATCTACTATGCATGCACTTTGTTACTTAATCTTGCATTTTGTAGCCATATAATATAACTTGAACTAGTGGCAGCTCTTGTTTACAATTAGCAGGAGTTTCACATTCTCTTACATATTGTTTGGCTAAGTCATTATACAGTTGTATGCTGGATGAGGTCTTTCTTCTGACGTAGGATGTGTATTCATGGATCATATGTTCCATTCCTGGCATATTTTCCATGTTTCTCTGTGTGCTGTTCAAAAGATTTCCTTCAAGAACTATCACACAGAGTACAATTATCTTTTACGATCTAGTATTTGTTGGCATTGCTGCTGTATAAAACAAAATCAGCATCTGGAAACTTGAAAAACAACTATTGCATGTTTGTTTGTATCTCAAGTCATTCAACACACAGTGCTTGTTTCCTAATATCAGAGAAACCTTATTCTTCATGTAACGTTCGCAGGCGGATTACGCCTGCTGATTAATCAGATAAGTAAACAGTCAGAATTTCTTTTGTAGACTGCATGCAGATCTCTGCCTCTGTTGTTCATATCTACTATTTCAATGCTATCCTAGTGTGTAAAATTTCCCTGCTGTTTTTAGAGCTGGTTATGATAGCAATATGCTTTTCTTTGCATATATTTTGTGTGAATTGCAAGGGATGATTTTGTAGATGCTGCTTACACAATTAATCCATATAGAGAAATTTTTAACAAACATCTCTGTACGAGCTCTGTGGATTGCAAGTCATCCCAGGAAAGCTATGGACAAATGCATTCTACGGGATCAAGTAAATCTGCAGACATTTCAGATTGTATATGTTTGGTCACATGTAAGACATTTTTCAAGTGCAGGAATAAAGGAATGTGAAATGTAAGGATGAGTAGCATAATCCACAATGAGGTTGAATGTATGTTGAGGAAATTGAAATGTGTTGGAAAATAACTTAATCTTGCATTCTTCTTTCTGATGACGTGACTGCCACTGACAGCTCTTGCCTCTTCCAATCAGTTAAACATTCAGAGCCTACTATGCCCAGACACCTTCATGTAGGGAAATAGGATTCCCCTTCAGTCTGCCAGAAAGACTAACCTTCAGGCAGATAAGTGCTGAAGTTCCTGTTTGGTGTGTTTTCTTATTAAGCTCTATGTAGTTTTTAAAAAAGTTTTCAGCTAAAAGAAGTATTTAATATATTGACAAAGTGAATCATTTGTGTGTGAGCCACGTAAAAACCCCCAACTTGTCACTGCCACAGGAATGCATTTCTTTTAAGTTTGTTCATTTTATTAGTGGATATGAAGTTGATAGCAGTGTGGCAGACCCAGAAACACAATAAATCAGGGAGCTGGAAAAGAGAGCCTAATACAGAAGGAATGAATTACATGCAGAAAACTCCTATTATGGAGGTGAATAATTTAACAAGATACAACGAAACAAAATGCCAGAGATATGATATCTTAAGTACTGAAGGATTAACTGTATCACTTTACCTCAGATGTTCCAGTTAGTCAGTTAAAGCTATCCTTAACTACAGATTTTGTTTCAGTAAGTTATTTGCTTTTAAATTTAATTACAGTAAACTGGCAATGTGATACTGCCCAGAAGTATATGGCAAATAAGGGAATTGTACCAATTTATTATGGTACTGCAGTAGATTTTGTTTATGAAACACTGCATATGGTTGTGACAATGTATATCTCCTGGGCTGGTGGAAATGGTAGCAGCTAATGGTCTTCATGATCTTAAGATGGAAAATCAGAGACTGTCACTCTTTGCAGGTGTAGCTGAGAGTTGTGGCAAGTTTCTTTGTTCAGAGGACTAAGCTAACACCTTCATATTTTCATTCATAAAGTCATTAAAAAAAGCAAAATGTGTAAGGATGGTTTTGGGGGATGCATTCTCCCTCCTACCTGCAGGGGCTGTCATAGTCTTAGTGGATGGAGGAATGGAAGGGAGGGCTATAGATGCCATTTTGTGGGGAAAGGTAATTCACTATTTGAATTAGTTTGACAAAAATTACTTTGTGTACTTGTATATATTTTCATTTATCCCTTCCATTATCAAATGCTTTTGTCTGGAGGAGGCAATCACTTATCTATCATTAAAAAAACCAGTTGGTAACTGTATTATTCTCCTCAGGAAGATGAAAGTGAAATTTGCAGTGTTTCTCCTTTCCATTTGGAGACTAGGTTTGCAAAGTTAATGAACTTCAGTTCCAGATCTGTGAAGCCATCATGTTTCTTTCTAATATTTGTCAAATAGCATATGGCTTGGGGATGAGGTTGCCAATGGATATAAATAACTGAAGATTTTGTATGCATCCCATAGGTACAGCTAGAATATTTTCAAATTTCTAGGTTAAATTGTATACTACTATTCCTTTTAAAAGGGATATTTTAAAGTTTTATTTTTATGTATGCTGTCAATCCACTTGGTCCTTTTGTTAGGAAACACTCTTCTTTGGAGGTTGCTGCTGCAGAATCTTTGAATAAAGCTGTTCCTTTTATTTGTTGCTCAGAAATCTGTGGGCCATTGAGAATTTCTTCTAATTAACAGAAACAAGGTAACTGAATATCACTTTGAGTATCTGTTATAAGCAGTTCACTTTCAGCACAATTGTTTTTCTTTTTGCATAGTAATTTTTCATCAGGAGCCATTTAGAAGGAAGCAACGCTGAAACAGGTCATGATTACTACATGTAGTGATAGACTGGAGACCTGGGGAGGAGACTGCTTAGCTATGCAAAAAGACCTGATTCGTGAGATTAAAGGCTTCCATTTTTCTAATTTAAGTAATGATGCTCAGCAGGATGAGGTGGGCCAGATGGTGATCTGCAGCTACTAGCTGTCTTCTGGGAAAGTATCTAAAGCTGCAAAATATCTGTAGAAGCTGTTGAATATGAATGTAATGACAGCAAATAATAAAGCAGGTTTTACAAAATACATCCTGCCAAAAGGAGTTCAGAAATGAGGAAGGCATTGATTGCAAAAAGGAGAAAAGGTAAGGAGTGTGATGAATAACCACATATTAAAAGGACTTAAAGATAAAACAACAAACCATAATGATTTCTACTCTTGTAATATCCAACTTAACTCACCCCAAAGTGTCTATGTTTTCATTCAGTATTACTAGGATTCTGTATAAACAGGCTAACAGCTCTTTTCAAAACCTGTAGCTTTTTTGTGTATTAACATCTGTTTCTTATTTCCTTTTTGAGTAAACAGAACTTTATCAACACAGAATTCAGCGGAGTGGGCACAGATATAGTTCTGTAAGGGCAACATTCTCATCTTGCCAGATTCCTATCTATTTTTCTCTAGATAAAATGACAGGGGTTTTTTTATAA
Source organism: Piaya cayana (assembly GCA_013389865.1). Lineage (NCBI taxonomy): Eukaryota > Metazoa > Chordata > Aves > Cuculiformes > Coccyzidae > Piaya > Piaya cayana. Next base: position 17,300 of record WAAB01003448.1, on the reverse strand, counting down.
AATAAATCAGAATAGAGACTAAAATGTTTTCTGTTAGCTTGAAGCAATTCAGAAAGGTTATTTAGCAGAAAACATCCAAGTTGTGTTAGTTTTAAATCAGTTCAACCCACATTTGAAAACCATGGCATTTCACAGGAAGGACAACTTTGGGTCCGTATGTTCTAGAGTGCAAATCCTGATCTGTTTCAGATTGTCTGAAGTCTTTCTTTTTTTTTGATTATTAAATGAAGGCATGCTTTCTTGTTCCTCTTCTTATCTGTCTCCTAAATTATGGTCTTTTAAATTTTAAATGCTGAGACCACACAGATGGCTTTCCATGAAGGGCTGAACATTAATGCACTGAACAGCCACCTGTGATCTGAAAAAAAAATCTTACTGTAATCATACTTAACAGAAAAATGTTTCACATTAAGTAGTAACAATATATTTAAATTAAGAGCAGGAGAACACAGAAACAATTGCATAGAATATATAAATTCTGTTTGTGTAGCTTTCTGTCAATTATGTGAAAAAATCACTATTAAGGAGCATGGCAGTCTTGTGAAATATTTTGGCTGGTGTTGTGAACGCATGACTATAGTACTGGCCATATAACTGCAATGGAAGATTTGCCTTTTAATTGAAATTTATTCTGTTGTTTCAACAGTTTAGCTGTGATTTTTCTTTCTTTTTTTTTTTTTTTCTCCTCTCCTTGTGACATGCTTCCCCCTCTCCACACAGAAAGCAATCCTAGATAAGCAGATTAATATGTAGGATGGCTGCTCTTCATTGTTCTGTGAGGCTCTTCCAGCTTTTCATAGCCAGTAGAACTTGTTAGGAGGAGCTAAGTGATTGGTTGTTTCCTGGGCTCCGTTTCATAAATTATAGCCCAGCATGCACAAGCATGATTCCTACAGTTGCAGTAATCCAGAGGCCTGTCAGTTCCTGACTTTATGCATGTTTATTCTTACTTGTTTTATAATATTGCACTGGAATTTCCTGTCTTAGATAACTTGCTATTGCATCTTCAGGACTCTGTGAGTAATTCTGACTTTTTCAACTCCGCTAATTACATACTGTAAATAAGAATGCTTGTGTTTAGGAAGTAGTTCATTAGTAGTTAAGATTTAAGATTCTGTGCTTTATGAGATCGAGTACAGTTAACTTTGTAGCTCTTCTCTTAGTAGGTTTAAAATGACTTCACAACGTTGCATGTGGTCAGTATATTTGGGGTTCATTCATTCCTGAAAAATTGGCTGTGTTTGATCCCCTATTTTTTTGTTTTTCTATAATAAAGTATTTGTGATGCTGCATTATACCTCATTTATGCCTGGACAAAATTTTACAGTGTGTCTTACATTTTCTTAAAATTTGTTGTATCATAGCAATTGTGGCAGAAATATTGAAGAAATGCACACACTTCTTAGCTTGAGGTATAAAGAACAACACCCATTTTTTCACTCTTCCCTTGCACCTTTAAATAAGAACAGGCATACCAGTAAAAAGCAGGTCACCGTTAACATCTAGTATTTTAAACCACAGCAAAGCTTAATTAATTTAATCATCTCCTCATGATTCTTTTTATAATGCTATGATGCTTTCCTTCATTTGTAGAGGTTGTTTTTTTTAGCAAGTAAAATGCCAGCATGTTAGAGTTCACATGTTTAAAAACAAATTCTACTCACATTGAATTAGAAACCAGTGTGAAATGCTGTTCAGGATCTGCCGTTTAATCAGATGGACTTACCACAGTGACTCCCTTGTTGGTTTCCTGAGATTGTTGGGTGTGACCTCTGTGCAACTCAGGTTTAAGATAATAGAGGAGCAGCAGAATGAAATCAGAAATTAGAAAGCTACTAAGCTACTGCTCTGCCCATCGTTAGTAAGTGCTGTGAAGTCATACTTATTGCTATAAATGCACTAGTTCATGCAAAGAACTTTCCATGTTGCTTGTTTTTCCACTGGAAACATTTCATTGTGTGGTGTAACAAAGAGCATTTGTGGGTATATAGCTTGGGGTCTATCAAGAAGTACGTACTTTCTGCTACCAGGATGAAAGCCTGTGTAGTTTCTTATTAGCTTTCCTTCTTTAAGCCATTACTTTTTATATGAATTCATATGAGCAAATTATTTTAAAGTAGTAAATATTCTTCAGACAGCTAACTTTCTAATGAATATTATAGCATCTAGGAACATCAAATATCCTCACGGAACTTCTGTAAAAATATTTTCTTGCTAGCAAATAAATTCTTTCTTGAACCTGCAATAGAAAATAAGAATGTAATTTTAGCAGTATTTCTGCTTACACATCTTGTGTTTTAATACATAGAATCATACAAGATTAAAGCAACCATCCATAAATGGAAGTCAATACTATGGTGATACTGTCTAAAGTATTTCTGTTAGTTGTGGGTCACCAAACTAAATTCTTCAATTCCTTTAAATGGCTTTATGAATTTAAACAAAAATGTGTTTTGTTCACACAATATTTGAAACAGCTTCCTCTGGCTTTACCTTAGCGGTCAGGTTTAGTAAAAAGAGACACTATTATATATGTAACGTAAAGTCTAAACCACACAGAAATAATCTTGTCTGAGGTGCTATGCATTAAGTTAGGCAGTGAATTGTAGTGTAAGCTATTAGTTTCTATGACATTTCTGAAATAACAAAAACAAAGTAGTTCTCTTAAATGTGAAAAGCTGGCTTCAGCGTAGTTTCTCTGATATATGCAAAGAACAAGGAAATAACTTGGTGAGACATTAAACTTGGAGAATGTGGTCTTGTGGTCTAAATAGCCATGTGACTTGGCATGTCTCATTTGATAGAAAGTTATCTCTGCTGTGACTTTTTTTTTATTTAGTCAGGTTATTTAGCTCTGAACATTGCTACTTTTCCTTTGCTCAACAAAAGAGTGAAACTATAGAAAAATACTTGTAAATTTAAGTGAGTTTCTTGGTGCTGTGTTTATTGTGATCTTAGGGGAAGTAATGTGGAATGTGGGAAACTGGTTCTGTGCTGTAGCTGAGTATATGCACCATTTCAATACAGTTAATATTGTTTCCAGGAACTGAAACTGTATTGATGCAGAATTCTATAGGTGATATTTGGAATTTAACGTACTGCAAGCAGTGCCTTCAAGCTGGATCAAAGTCTTACTGTGCTGGATGCTGTTCAAACAAGTAGTAAGAGGCAGTTCCTGCCCTTATGAGATTATAAACTAAACAGGATGGCAGGCACAGGATGGAAATACACACAATTTAAACATAACCTTAGGCAAGTCAGAGCAGGTCAGCAGCCAAAGAGGGAATGAAATCCTGGAATAGATCTGCAGTGTGATGTTGTATTAGAGATGGCTGTAGCAAAAAGCTGAGGCAGTAAAGGTCCACAATAGGACACCTATTTGATTCCAGAGGCAGTATAGGTGCATTGTGCTAAGGCTAATTAGGACAAAACTACCTTGCAGTGAACGCTTCACTCCTTCTTTTACAGATATTCCCCTAATCCACAATTCAGTGCCTCCTTGACTATACAGATGCTTGAAAGAAACTTTTTTGTCTCCTTTAAAATTAAATAACTATTTCAATATTTTACATCCACTCTAGGAAGTCCAGATAGCTTATTTTTTCAGAACTTTTTGAAAAGACTTCCTCAGTTGTTTAGTAGAGAGTCTTAGATTTGCATCCTTTTTTGAAAGATGCCAGAGGCTTTTCTCTGTAAGTGCAAGGGAGCTTAACTTTGCAGGGAAGACAACCCAAGTTATAGCTTTTGTACAGCACCTACTTTGAGTCCTACTGGCTGTGTTGTATGTACTGGTGTTTGGCTATAGCAAATAAAATTCATGTGTGTTTGTCTCATTAAATGTAAGATTGATATGAAGAAATACTTTGAATAATTTGGAAGAGCTTATAAAAATAACTGAACTTCCCCTTAAACTTGAAGGTCTGATGCTTTGCTAGTGAATTTTCAGTGCGAGTGCAGGTGTTCACGTCATCAACATAATTTGCATGAAACTCCAACACATGTTGGAAAATATTTCAGTAAAATTTTGCTTAAAAATATGGAAACCACATCTGCCCAGTACAGCACCAGAGAACTGGCTGCAGGTGTGTCCTGCTTTGCCACTGTGTGACAGCCTCCTGATGGATAGGTTACTGGGAGCCGTTTGCAGGTGGTAGAAGCACCTGCAAGTATACCTGTGTGCCAGACACTGGTTGCATGAAGAAATCCCCATCCCAAAACACTAACAAAATAAATGAGGGAGACACCCACAAAAAGATGTGCCCACTTTTGCCTCTGGACACATCTTAAACCTGTACAAGCGGTCATTTCTTCATGCAGACAACAGACAGGAGTGGTCCTACAAAACCTCAGAAAGGGACAAGTAGGGCCATTAACTGTTGCCTTTGCTTCTGTTAATAATTCATTGTAGCCTTCGGAATTAAGTGCAGGTCAAAATTAGTACAGAATCTGACAGGGACTTCTGTTGCTATGTAATATTATTTGCATGGTAACATTAATTGTCTTGAACGTGGCCCTGCTTATCTTGTAAATAAATTTTACTATATAACTTACTTTTACAGATCTAAAATAATTTGTTTTCACAGAAGAATGTATCAATGTTACTGCATTTTTATGGTTTTATTTTACAATTTTCCATACAAAAATAGAACATGACTTACAACCAGAAATCTAGAGTTCATAACAAAATAATTTTTCTCAGCCTAGGATATACTGAACTTTTAATCCTGTTGTTTACAGTGGTCAGTTTAAAGTTCTGAATTTACTATGCACTATATTAAGATTATTCCAGAGCTTGAAAAATAAATAATTATGTTAAGATTTTAAAAAGTCTATACATTTCTCCCTTTCTTTTAAAATAGAGAGACTTCTTTCTTTCTAGTTGATCATTAAGAATTAGGGCAGCCTGGGGAAAAAGTAAAAAATGAGGACAATAATGTGGTATGTCCTCTTGAAACAACATAAACATATATCTGTGGTATCTATGTAAAGTGGTAGATCAGTCTGCATACTGTAAAGTGTGGAGTATGTGAGGCAAAGAAAGAGAGAGGAAAGAAAGAAATCTAGAGGAAAACATGGAAAGAGTTCCAAGCATGCTTGGAGACAGGAGGAAACCAAGAGGAATAAGTTGCAGCGCTGAAGCAAAAATTATCTGTTGAAATTCATATCTTCAAAGTATCTTGAAAATGTTGGTTTAACTTTTTTTGAAAAAAATGTGTGATGTAATTTGGCCCAGAGGGGAAAAGAAAAACCCTCCAATTCTTACTATTAATGAAGCAGTTTTTGGCTTGCTTGTGTAATTTTGTCTTTGTGGTTACTTTCTGTGATAATTTGTGCAGCAAACATGCTGATACTAAAATATACGTCAAAGATGCCTGTGTGGGTGTTCATAGCAGGTGAACATTTACATTTGTCTATGTGTAGAAAAGGCCTTAAGCAAAAAACATACTGATTGTTTGCATGTATTTGTGTTCTCAGGATTAAGGATAAGGTTGCTTTGGTTTTGTTGTGTCAAGATTTGAGGTTTTTGCATCTGAAAAAAGCAATACTCTGTTCCTGTGTTACAGCTTGCTTTGCTTGAATGAAAGTATTGCTATCCAAAGTAGAACACAGATGTATTTAAATTACCAGGCACTAACACAAATATTATCCCCAAGTAGCATAGTTCCTGGCTCACATACAGAGAACACGCTGTTCCTTCAGGGGCTTGCTGGAACCTGCTGTTCTCCATATGAGACATAATGGTGGTTTTTTTGCATTAAATAATTTGCCAGCAAATTTTACCTGTTTTTCAGTGATAGCAAAGCTCAGTCTTGCTGTATCCTGTAATCCAAATAGCAGCCCATGGATAGTTTGTAGGCTTTTTTGATAGATCATATCTTAAAAATGCTCTTATTTCTTTCTTCATTTCTACCAAACCAGTGCAGACAAACTTTTTTGAATTTTCATAGTTGGAGACTCTCAAGTAAGCACTGCTAGTATATAATTTGTAGATTGCACAGATGAAATTATTTCAGTTCAGTAATGGATTTGAAAATATGATAAAAGGGAGAGAAACAGCTTTTTATACGTTATCTATATGGAATTAGCTGTGCCTACAATTGTTTGAGTGTTTTAAGGTGTGGATGGCAAATATACTCTTTGTGCTTTGTATGTGTTTGGAAGTGGTCTGAGGACAAGTTAGGAGCTAAAGTGGGAGAAGGTGGAGGGTGGCTTTATAGCCTGTGACAGAAAAGGATCTACTTTTTTAAAAAATTGCAGTTGACCTCAGTAGATGAATGCTTGAAGCAGTGCAGGGGAGGAATACAGCTGACCTTGCTATGCTGAATTTCTCTGTGGGGCTCAACCAGTTTTCAGGACAGTTGTATTTCCACTAGAATCCAAAATTTTGCAAATGTAACTAAAAATATAAAAATTTTTGCTCGTTCTGTCTTAGAATTTTGAAAATATAGGTCCATACTTAATATTAAGCTCCCTAATGTATTTATTTCTACATTTTAAAAAAGGTATTTCATGATATGATGATAGGCCCCAAAACAAAGTTTGTGTGTAGTTCTATGTGCATAAAAATTTACATTAACAACTAAAAGTTTAATTTTGGTGCTGCTGATTTTTTTTGCTTTCTAAAAATCTTAAACGTAAGATTTAATTCATTCTGTATAAAACCATTTTTAAAAAATCAACATTTAACAGTTAAGGAGTTTAAAAGTAGTCTGCCTGTTCTTTATCTTATCATCTAGGGATCTTATCTTCCCTAAGCTCTTTGAGACCTGGGTATTGATGTGGAGGGTTGTAGTTTTGTTAATTTACAGCCAAAGATTTTGCATTGATTTCCATCCTTCTGTCTCTTCTATCTTGCCTCATGAGTAAAGTGACATAGAAAAGAAGATAAGTTTGTATAAGAATGTATTTTCTACTTCCTTTACTGCCAGTAAAATTACTGTGGTGAGTAGCTATTAAACATGTACAAAGCATTGTTTAAACGGAGAAAGTGTATAAAATGGAAATTATACTTAAAATTACTCTTAAATTTTAAGCCAAAGGTTGGGTTTTTAATATTTGCACTTTTCAGAATGTGAATACTGTATGCAGCTTCTGGACTTAGCTCATATGGAGGTTTGAACATCTGTGGCTCATCCATTTGTACAGATGGTAAGAGCTGTGATGTCCTAGGCTTTTACCGTGCAACATGGTGTCTGGCACAAATGTGTTTGTGCATCCATCTATCTTTGACCAGTAAAAAGACTCGCCTTGCTTCAGCCTTTTGCTATTTGAAATTTGTATAATACCAGTGTGCTGCTCTTGAACTTTAGGGATATAAAATCTGTTACATGCATTTGTTATCTCTGTGTGAAGGTTTCCTATAAAGATATTTAATTATTAAGAGAGGGGAAGTTGTTAATCACGAACCTTTTTAAAGAATGGATTCCCATACAGTGGTTGCAGTAAATGAAAAAAATAACTAAGACCTGAAAAGACTAGTTATCAATATGCTGTGCATTTAATTAAAATTAAAAGATGTAGGAATATCTACCTAATGTCCCACTAATTGACATCATGGGGTTTTTTTATTATTTAAACATAAATCTCTCTTTTTGAAAAACATCTGTTTCTCTGAATAATCTGTTCAAATTTATTTTGGATGAAGCCAGCTACTCCTGATGACAAAACAAAGTTTGAGCACATAAACCCCAATCATTACAGACATTTCCTGAAGCCTTCTCACAGAAATAACATTAAGGCACTTTGTTGAAACATTCAGATTGAATTGCCCTGTCATGTGCCTAGCTGTGGGAATACTGATGCATAGGAAGATACATGGGAAGAGGCAGTCATAATGCTGGAGTTCCCCAAAAAGTGCATGCAAACTAATCAAATGGTACTCTTCCAGTAATTTTCCTGGCAAGAAGAATAATGAAAGACAGCATTTAGAATCCACAAAAAGTAGCACTGGGAAAGAGCTCAACAGTGTAATGCAGCTATGCAGCTTTTTATGTCCATGTTCACAGTGCAATGGGAAAATACAGCAATAGTAGAAAGGAAAAGGCAGTTTTCTGCAGGGCATTTAGCAACATCTGTTAGTGTACTTGGTCTGGTGAGAAAAGGCTATGGAAAAAGTTATGGAATAACCCTTGAGAAGACATTAACCAGGGAATTTCTACTTCTGCAATATGTTGGACTGGGAAATTTGAAAAGGATGATACTTTATGACTTAAGACTCCATTTTTCTGGAGGTCTTGAACTAACTTCTTTCTGAAATACTACACTTACGTGCTGTTTTAATGAAAGCAGAATTGCTTGCTTTCAGATATTATTTCCTCTAGCTTCTGATACTGACTCTTGATTCTATCTCCTAGTCTTATTGCTGTTTAAGTGCAAAATATCACCCTCAAAGTCACTATAAATAATTTCCAGTCCTGGCTAATATTTTAAGGTTTTTAATATAATCCCTGGTTTTAATCTGTCTAAACTACATGGAGCATTACTTGAAAAATTCCTCTCTTCATTAAGGATGTTTTTCATCCTAAGAAGATTTTCATGGCTCATTTCAGTTTCCACTTTCAGAGATATTAAGCAATTTGCCATGTGTGTTGTATTAGTGTTAAGATAGACTGTTCTGGAAAAAAACACACTTATTTTCTTCTTTAGTTATTCTCTCTGGAATCTGCTATTTTGTGATCTTTCCTGATCACAATTTTCTGAAATTTGACCCATAAAACTTAATACTATACTTACCTGATGGTGAGCAAAGCCTTTGTTGCTCTTGGGATTAATTTTTTTTAACAGGTAGATATTTGCAAGACTGCAGTGTTGGAATCGTTAACAAAGGATTCAGTTCACCGTGAACATCCCATGTTATGTAGCTGTAGGTCCCACAGCCCTAAACCACTTCAGCCTTTATTTATTTCTTTATTTAGCTTTCCACCCACACATGTTCTTCCTCCCACCCTCACCTTTCTAGTGGAAAGTATTTAAAAATATGTTGAAATTATACTTTCTCATAGGAAGTTTCCAGCAGAGGAAATCTTCCTAGTGTGAAACGTGATACATCCAGTATGCTCTAGAGCCTGGCATGCTGCCACCTTCCAGTATCTGAACAGGGCTACAAGAAAAATGGAGAGGGACTGTTTACAAATCCTGTAGTGATAGGACTAGGGGCAATGGGTATAAACTGAAGAGGAGCAGATTTAGACTAGATATAAGGAAGATTTCTTCACCATAATAGTGGGGAGACACTAGTCCTGGGTGCCCAGGGCAGCTGTTGCTGCCCCATCCCTGGGGGTGTTCCAGGCCAGGCTGGACGGGACCTTGAACAACTTCCTCTACTGGGAACTGTCCCTGCCCATGGCAAGGGGGTTGGAGCTAGATGATCTTTAAGGTCCCTTCCAACCCAAACTATTCTATGATTCCATGATTCCATGATTTTATGATTCTATGATGGTGGGGGTATTAAAGTGTAAAAATCCAGTTTAAGACAGTGAAGGATGGAGGTAGACAAACCTAGGAAAATCTTAATTTTTCTTTCTAATCGGACAGCCCCCACAATGAGTCTCTTCAAGACTGTAGCAGCCAGCACTCATTTTCCCTGCTGTGCTAGCTGGCGCAGCCACTACTATGCCAAGAAAGACGTTTGCAGCTCCTGTGGGGAGTCAGTTAAGGCTTACACCCCAGCCACGTTTTGTTTGGCTTTCAGGAGTACAGATCTATCTGCTGTGCTTACTCATTTTGCTACTGTGCTGCCTTTTGTCTGTGTAAATTCTCTGCCCGCTTCCTACATCCACTTACCAGCTTCCTGATTGGCTCTTTTGTTGCTCGGTTAGGTTAGTCCTCCCTGACCAACAGCCCTCTGGCTGCCTAATGAAGGATAGATCCCTGAAGAAAACCCTGCAGGTAAGAGAAATTTCTCTCCCCAGAGCCAGGACTGCTGTGCTCCACGTGTGGGTGTGATGGGTTTGAGCAGTTTGCAACAAATGCCAGTAACCCCAGGAGTGTGGGTTTAGGACAACCCTCTTTTCTGGCTTCAGTTGCTCAAAAGTGCTCCAGGAGTTTCATGCAAAAGGCTTTGAGAAAACTTCCAGTTAAAAACACTGAGCTGAGGCTTTGTCATTGGAAGATATGTCTGGGCTCACCCTGGTGTTTACATTTACAATATTTCAAGATAGTACAACGAAACTGCAGAAAATATTTCAAAGCATTCAAGAAGTTAAGCTAAAGGATTTCAGTGGAATTCACTGGTTGAAATCAGGCACTGATACAGTCCTTTGCTGTATTTGGTCAGTAATTTATTACAGTGACCTACAATGAGAAGTGTGAAAATGCAAATTTCCTTGCTTTTGTATCTTGTGCTGTTTTTATATTAAATGCTATAGTTTTTGCTGTCCATAGAATAGTTCATGAGCAGTGTATTGTCAGGGTCTTTCTAAAGCATTTTGTATTTGCTTAGCTTTGTATTATTTTGCTTTATACCGTTGTATGTCTGACTATTCAGTATTTCATATGTAATTCCTGGTGGAGGAAGTTTCCCTCTCCTGTGGGAAAAAAAAGATTATTGTGCTGCTTCAGGGAATTAGTTGACATTCACATAACATCAAAATTCCAAAATCTGGGTCCATGACTCCTTAGGAAGTATCACAGTGTTGTTTCTTGAGAGAGTTCATCCATGAATGGACAGGTCATGAGAATATAAATACACACACACCTACACACATATGCTATACACCACCAGCTACGGTAAATCTCATCCTGAGGCTACTATGAAAAAATTGAAATTTACAGGTGCCACTTTGTGTGTAAAGCCTTGCTGACACACATTAAATATTTTAAAGTGTGCTATACTTTGTGATGATCAAACATTCACTAATGACTGAATTAAAGGACAGCTGAATTGAGAGGCAAATCATGTAATTACAATAGAATAACAATTTATAGTAATTTATTTGTTTTACTATTATTACTTTTCTTTTCCTAGCTGGCATTTAAACTAATTTTCTCATAATTCAGGTCTGTAAGTGATCAACTGTCAAACAGTAATTTTGGAATTCAATTACACTTTTATTAATAAAATTCAGTGAAATAGCTTGTATAAGACCATATAAATCATTAAATTGCAAATAACCTATTTTAAAAGCAGCATAATGCTGTGAGCATTTATAGTATCAATCCATTCACAAAATTATATTTTAAGTGGATAATTCTAAAGCCCATAGACTTAAATGAAGTGAGTTTTATGGCAAGAATTTGCATGGCACTAAATTCCAAGAAGGTAGAAATATGAACCAGCATTGGATTGTGAGATGTTGCACACCTGGTACCCACTGATTTTGGTATGTGTCTTTGAAATCAAAATGCAAGTCACAAAAAACAAGTAACACTTACAAAATTTTAAGACTGCTGCTGCTAGTCACTCCTGTGCAGATGATAAAATGAGGGGAAGGCAGGCAGCGGTTTCAGCCACATTTGCTGCCTTGAGGTATTCAGCTTCAGGGACACTGGAATTCTGGTTTCATTTTCAGCTTTTATGGGGGATTATTTTTCAGACTGGAGAAGAGAAGGCTCTGGGGAGACCTTATTGCAGCCTTTTGATATAAAAAGGTGGCTGAAAAGAAAGATGAAATNTGTAGCAGCCAGCACTCATTTTCCCTGCTGTGCTAGCTGGCGCAGCCACTACTATGCCAAGAAAGACGTTTGCAGCTCCTGTGGGGAGTCAGTTAAGGCTTACACCCCAGCCACGTTTTGTTTGGCTTTCAGGAGTACAGATCTATCTGCTGTGCTTACTCATTTTGCTACTGTGCTGCCTTTTGTCTGTGTAAATTCTCTGCCCGCTTCCTACATCCACTTACCAGCTTCCTGATTGGCTCTTTTGTTGCTCGGTTAGGTTAGTCCTCCCTGACCAACAGCCCTCTGGCTGCCTAATGAAGGATAGATCCCTGAAGAAAACCCTGCAGGTAAGAGAAATTTCTCTCCCCAGAGCCAGGACTGCTGTGCTCCACGTGTGGGTGTGATGGGTTTGAGCAGTTTGCAACAAATGCCAGTAACCCCAGGAGTGTGGGTTTAGGACAACCCTCTTTTCTGGCTTCAGTTGCTCAAAAGTGCTCCAGGAGTTTCATGCAAAAGGCTTTGAGAAAACTTCCAGTTAAAAACACTGAGCTGAGGCTTTGTCATTGGAAGATATGTCTGGGCTCACCCTGGTGTTTACATTTACAATATTTCAAGATAGTACAACGAAACTGCAGAAAATATTTCAAAGCATTCAAGAAGTTAAGCTAAAGGATTTCAGTGGAATTCACTGGTTGAAATCAGGCACTGATACAGTCCTTTGCTGTATTTGGTCAGTAATTTATTACAGTGACCTACAATGAGAAGTGTGAAAATGCAAATTTCCTTGCTTTTGTATCTTGTGCTGTTTTTATATTAAATGCTATAGTTTTTGCTGTCCATAGAATAGTTCATGAGCAGTGTATTGTCAGGGTCTTTCTAAAGCATTTTGTATTTGCTTAGCTTTGTATTATTTTGCTTTATACCGTTGTATGTCTGACTATTCAGTATTTCATATGTAATTCCTGGTGGAGGAAGTTTCCCTCTCCTGTGGGAAAAAAAAGATTATTGTGCTGCTTCAGGGAATTAGTTGACATTCACATAACATCAAAATTCCAAAATCTGGGTCCATGACTCCTTAGGAAGTATCACAGTGTTGTTTCTTGAGAGAGTTCATCCATGAATGGACAGGTCATGAGAATATAAATACACACACACCTACACACATATGCTATACACCACCAGCTACGGTAAATCTCATCCTGAGGCTACTATGAAAAAATTGAAATTTACAGGTGCCACTTTGTGTGTAAAGCCTTGCTGACACACATTAAATATTTTAAAGTGTGCTATACTTTGTGATGATCAAACATTCACTAATGACTGAATTAAAGGACAGCTGAATTGAGAGGCAAATCATGTAATTACAATAGAATAACAATTTATAGTAATTTATTTGTTTTACTATTATTACTTTTCTTTTCCTAGCTGGCATTTAAACTAATTTTCTCATAATTCAGGTCTGTAAGTGATCAACTGTCAAACAGTAATTTTGGAATTCAATTACACTTTTATTAATAAAATTCAGTGAAATAGCTTGTATAAGACCATATAAATCATTAAATTGCAAATAACCTATTTTAAAAGCAGCATAATGCTGTGAGCATTTATAGTATCAATCCATTCACAAAATTATATTTTAAGTGGATAATTCTAAAGCCCATAGACTTAAATGAAGTGAGTTTTATGGCAAGAATTTGCATGGCACTAAATTCCAAGAAGGTAGAAATATGAACCAGCATTGGATTGTGAGATGTTGCACACCTGGTACCCACTGATTTTGGTATGTGTCTTTGAAATCAAAATGCAAGTCACAAAAAACAAGTAACACTTACAAAATTTTAAGACTGCTGCTGCTAGTCACTCCTGTGCAGATGATAAAATGAGGGGAAGGCAGGCAGCGGTTTCAGCCACATTTGCTGCCTTGAGGTATTCAGCTTCAGGGACACTGGAATTCTGGTTTCATTTTCAGCTTTTATGGGGGATTATTTTTCAGACTGGAGAAGAGAAGGCTCTGGGGAGACCTTATTGCAGCCTTTTGATATAAAAAGGTGGCTGAAAAGAAAGATGAAATGAGACTATAACAGGACCTGTAATGAGAGAGAAAGGAGTAATGGTTTTAAAATGAAAGAATCACAGAATTGCTAGGTTGGAAAAGACCTCTAGGATCATTGAGTCCAACCATTCCTATCGACCACTAAACCATGCCCCTCAGCACCTCATCCATCCGTCTTTAGACACCTCCAGGGACAGTGACTCAACCACCTCCCTGGGCAGCTTGTTGGAGGGTAGGTTTATATTAGATATTAGGAATAAATTCACTCACTGTGAGAGTGGTGAGGCATGGGAACAGGATTGCACTAGATGATCTTTAAAGTTCCCGTCTGACTCAAACCATTCTGAGATTCTATGATTATCATCTGGTAGCTGTAGTAGTCTGTGTCTCCACACATCTTATCTTCCTGTGTAACAATTCAGACTGACCTTTGGCACACTCCTATATTTTTCTTTTTCTTTGCCAATCTATGGTAACTTCTTCCCTCTCCTAAATACGTCAATTCCTGTTCCTATTTATTTTTCTGTGTTTTTTTTTCCCAACCTATTAACTTCTGTCTTAGTATTTCTCTTTCTACCTAGATACTTTTATTTCCTGATATATTGTGATGGTTACTTATACCTTAGTTCTAGCCTCATGTAAAATCAAAATTGGTCTTGTAATAGTGAGGAAAGTCATGGTGGTTAAGGAAACCTATACTTGTGCTGTATTTGGAATGTCAGTCCATTATGACTCCCCAGCTGCAGGCATGTCAACTGATTATCTTTTTTCGTCTCCACGTAGTCCAGCATAATGTGGATGTACTGCATGCAGGAGCTGAGACTGGACACAATCTGATCAGTTGATTCAAATCTTTTGAAAACTCAGCTGCAGAGCTTGATCCCTCTAATGCATGTGTCATGACATTTTTTCTTCTCTTCCTCTCAGATGCTTTCATATTTAGGAATATTTACAGGGATAGCTGAAAGCATATCACTCATGTGCTTCATTTATGCAAAATCATCTTTCATTGCCTTCTACAAATTGACTGAACTATGTGGTTAACCTGTGTTTGAAAAATTTAGTTCACTCCACATAAATAGTTTGGCAAAATATATCAGCAACTGAAAATTGGATCGTATAGGTTGAAGAGTAAATGAATTTTATCTAAGCATTGTAGCTGGAGGGTGGTTAGTACTCCCTATGCCATCAGCCTTGTGTTGTTGTTTCCACAAGGATGACAAGACAGGTGTTAGTCTCTGATTTCGAGATTGGTGGGGAAGGTAGCTCCTCAAAGACACGATGGCTGGCTTCATGGGAAGAAATCATCGCAGCTGTGGCAGTATTTCCTGCCTTGCTTCCTTCTGTAGCTGAGAGCTGGTTTATGCAGCCTCCCCTGAAACAGAATAGGCTTGTGTTTGTTGTTGTCGTCTGACAAAGTATATCTGCTACCAGCATTAGCCCAGCTTGAGATGCAGCTGACCATCTGGACCCTGAATTTCTAAAGGATTCTTTCCAAATCAGGCTTAGCATTCCCCTCTGCTCCTCAGTCATCTGATTTTAATTCTGTTTCTTGAGAAATGCATTGCTGATATATATATATATATAGCAGAAAATTTTTTACCTTTAGTACAAAGCTGGTTTAGAGTGGATATTATTATTATTATTAATTTATATGTTGTTTTAAAGATTTCCTAGACAAGCTCAAATAAAAACATGGTTCTCCCAACTCAGATGTGAATTGGAAACTACTTTTAAAATCTTAGTTTGATATTTGAATTAGTTTCCTTACAAAAACACTAATAACAATTAGATAATACTTTCCATACACTGATTCAATATGAAGTGGATGGTGAAAGGGAAATGTACAGATAGTTTGGTTAAATGAAGACAAATTTACAAGACAGATTTAGAAAGGTAGTTCCCTTTTTTCAGCCTCTTCTTTCCAAAGGAAAGTCAGGAATGAATCTTCCTGTTGAAATGTACATCAGAACTACTGGAAGATATATTTTAGAGTGCATGGAGTTCTTTCAGCTGCTTAAAAGTACACCTGTTTTGTTGAACAACTGACCAGTCCTTATGGTACTACAAAGTTGTATGTGCAACTTAGAATCAAAAAATATTGATATCATATTCTGCATCTAGTAATCTTCTGTTTCCTTTTAATTGCAATAGAGAGAACTGCAGGATAGTTGAGGCTGGATGGTGCGTCTGTAGATCATTTAGCTCAACACTTTGCTCAAAGCCGGGTAACATAGAGGAGGTTGCTCAAGATTATGCCCAGTCAGGTAGCTCCTACAATGTTTATAAGTGCTTTATTTAGTTTCTTTTGCTATTTTTCTACTATCAAAGCATTTTTGTCATTTAAGTCAAGCAACATGTGAAAATGCCTGTCACAGTCCCTTTGCCCAGGACAGATTTCCTTTGGTGGAAAGTAAAACTTGTCCATCTTTCACACAAGGAACACAAGATGCTTTCAGCCTATGGAAAGAGGAGAGTTTGAAAATTCTTTTAAAAGTGAATTTGAAAAGACAGAAGTGCCTCAGGGCTCACCCAGTTATCACAAACAGACTGTCCTGAGAACAGCATTACATCTACAAAATAAACAAGGGGACTTACAACAAGTAGCAGGGAGTCTTGACTCAGGCTAGCAAAAACTGGGGCAAACAGGAAAGAAAAAAAAATATGTGTCCAAGTTCATCCCCAAGCAGCTCATAGATTAAAGGTTATTTCCATTAAGGCATGTACTTGTAGAAGGAGGAGACTCACTATTTGTTAACAAAAAGATAAATCCCTGCAGATACGTATTTCTATAGTAAAAATACACATTGGCATATTAAGAAGAATGCAGTGGTAAATACTTGGATATTTACCTATGGTGGAGTCCAAGTACTGCCTGCCCTGGTTTGTTCTTTGCCTGTGTTCTTCTTCCTTTATTGAATGTTTGTGTATTGCAGAGATGCTGGCATTTCTAACTTTCAGATTAATCTCAATGCACCCTTTGTCTACATATTTTGCTATGCAAAAGAATGGGGATCTAAAGGTAGGAATGCATGCAATAAATGTCTTGTACAGTAACAGGTAATGTAAATATATTAAAATATTCTTTATGTGATTACATTAACAGTAACAGGTCTTTTAGAATCTGCTGTAGAGTAAAACATAAAATCAAATTAAGGACTTTACTAGCATCATAATCTTCCCAGATGTCTTTGTCATGAAAAGAACATGATTGTTGGGAGAAGTCAGTGTCCTGCAGGAATGTCTCATATCATCAGGTAGTGTGCACCAAAGCCTATGAGTTAATCTATAAACACTTGACACTGTCTGTGCCCCAGCTGTATTTTGCTGGAACATTTTGCAGGATTTTTTTTTTTTATATGAGACCTCTTCTCCCGCTGCCAAAGTGTCTCAGAGGGATTACTGTAGTGCTGTCACGATAACAGATAGGATTACTTTCGTGCTTAGATAGCTAATGTTCCTCTCAGCAAAACAGCCTCCGCAGCCTCTCTGGGCCATCTGTGCCAGTACACCATCACCCTTACAGTAATGAAGTGTTTCCCAGTATTCATGAGGAACCACCTGTGTTTTTGTTTGTACTCATTGCCTCTTGTCCTGCCACTGGAAAGAGACTGGCTCCATCCTCTCTGCACTCTCTTCACAGAATCACAGA
>WAAB01003447.1:0-29066 GCA_013389865.1 Piaya cayana | reverse complement strand
TATGGAGCTCTCTCTTCCTGGGTGCAAAGATATTTGGATCTGTAGATGTTTTTTATCAGACGAGTGTTTCATGATATGGGACCGGTACTGAGAATCTTTAGGCGTGAGCTCAGTGATTCACAATTTTGCTCCATATTTACCTTGATAATTAATCTCCTCCTAATATTTTTCCATGGTAAGGAAAGCATAAGATTGGTAAATTTAACTTACAAAAGTAAAGAATGAGAATGTAGAGTATATGGTGCATGAAGGAGGAAAATTCCTGCAGTGTATGTAATGACAAAGCGTTTTTACCACTCCAATAGAACTAAGATTAGTTGACAATCTCTATCTCAGAACTTTAGGAGTGTATTCTTGAAAAAATTGCCTAAACATAGGCCTAGATTTGCATATATGAATGAGCTGAAAGCCAACACCAGTATTAATAAATGCTGCTTATTAGTATCAAGTCCAATCACATGCTCTTTTTGATGAGAATCACCTCCAAAGAATGGATCTTATGATAGATTACTCATGAGCAGATGTAGCTGTATATTCTTTAGAGAACTTTTGTTAGTGAGGTGAGGATGAGATGTTTAGATGAGAGCAGGAACAGAGGATAGCTGAGAAAAAAGTTACATTTAGGATTAAAAGGAACATTTAGTGCGTTTCTCCCAGGTCCTGTGTCTTATGTTTAGTTTCATCTATGGCCATAGGACACTGGACTGTCAAATTGATCAAGTGAATATGGGCCAGTATATTAAACACCTGAATTGCTCCCTAATGATTAGGTACTACATTTATTTCTCCTCAGCCTCATGCTGAACTCCAGCCGCCACCAAACAGGCTCTAACAGCAAGGACAAATCCCAGGGGAGGGAGGTGGCCCAGGAGAGCTAGGGGACATCAGGTGATTGCAGCCATGGGTGAGAGGCAGCCTACACACAGGCAGATGTGGCAGAGGTCTCTCCATGTTGGACATTTTCCTCATGGTCCTGAGTGATGGGATTTGTCTACCCTGCTACATTTAAGAATGCCGAAGCGTGGTGGTCATTTCCCCCATGATGGCAAGGGCTCAGCCCACCATCAGCCATGGAACACCTGGTGATGTTAGAGTTTTCAGTGTTAGTGGTTGCCATGGTTGGTGGCACAGACACCCAGAGCAGGCACAGCATCAGCTGCGTGCAGAGGGAACACCAACTGAATCTAAGCAAGCAGAGAGCAAGGGTGTTTAAGGCACGAGTAGACGAGGTCCTGAGGGACATGGTTTAGTGTTTGATGGGAATGGTTGGACTCGATGATCTGATGGGTCTCTTCCAACCCGGTGATTCTGTGATTCTGTGATTCTGTGAAAGCGAGGTGAGCAGGGAAGACAGGGCTAGGCTGAAGAGCTTGCCAGAGGCATGAGAGATGGTGGCTGCTCTTACTTTGCCTTCTAGAAGCAGAGGATCAAGCAAGGATGGGACCAAAAGTGGGCCCTCTCCTGTCCCTAGCCCTGCGACCAGTGTTTTGCTTCCATCTGGAAGGACACTGACGCTAAGTTAAGGCAATATGAGTCTGGCAGATTCCTGGGCAGGTGTCGCACATGGTGAGTGAGGTTAACTTCTCTAATTTCTGTTGAAGTCATCCTGCTTTTTGTAGCCAAAGACCCAGACAGTGTCAGGACCAGGCAATGATGCACTCCAGTTGTCACCAAAAGAAGCAGACTTTTAGTACTTTCTGCAAAGACACAGACACTAAGCATTGAAGCCACTTGTAGAGCTCCATGAAGGGGTTGTACATGCTGAGCCAGGATGGCTACTCCCTTTGTTTGTTCCCTTGAATTTTACAGACACAGGGCCAGATGGGGACAGGACCAAAGCATTCCTGCTTTGCTTCTGCATGTGACTTCTGCTTTGCATAGTAAACTGTCTTTAGGTCAATCCACAAGTTTCCTCACTGATATCCTTCTGACTCTCTTCCTCATCTTTGTAAGGAAGTGAGTGTCTGTGTAGGGCTGAACTGCCTGCAAGTATTAATCCAAAATGTTGTGATATGAGAAAATACTGTGAAATTAAATCAAAGTTTTTCAGGAAGGGTAATATGAATAGGAATTCCAGATTTTAGAAAGAACCTGAAGTTGTTATAACAATATAAGATAAATTCCAGAAAGGTAAATAATATTTGGATATTTCAGGCCAATTCCTAGTGTAGTGTAAATCAGAAGTGTTTAATTTACTCCAGGGCAGATATGACAATTTACATTGAGCAAGTTTTTTTCCTTCTCCTATGAACCGAGACCATTAAGTAAAGAAGAACTTGCCTTGTCAGTGTTATTTGCTGTGGAATCAACCATACCACTTTTACAGTTTAAGATACATTAAAAATGTACATATGATTCTCTATCTACTTATGCTTTACTTCAAATAAAACATTCTTAGTCTGAAAATTGCTGACAAATGTGAGCAGATTGTGTCTGACCTTCTTTGCTCATGCAGCAAAACTAATTTTGGCAGGTTTTCTTGTGTGATGGACTGTTACACTCTGCTTATTTATACGAAATAAGAATGTACCTTATAAAGTTTTTGACTTTGAAAAGACTTTTTACTTGGTTTTATGTTGCAATTTAATAACAATTTTTTCTCATTCTGAAGTACTTGCAAATAGTTCTGCAAAGCTTCTATTATCCAGATAAAAGGGTATTTTCCCTTATGTATTATGGAATGAATTAAGTCATATGAACATTTCAAGAGATTGGTTGTAATCCCTTGTAATCTTAACAATTTTGGCAGCTAGACCTGTTCTGTGTAATGGCTTAGCCACTTCACATTGAATTCATGCTCATTGTTACTAGGTTCCTCTCACTGTTGGACCCCTAGTACAGATTTCTAAATCTGAGAAAGGCATTCTGGACTCTATTCAAACATAAGGAGGGTAAAATCACACTTGTAACAAGTGACATGCCAGACCTATTTGGGTGTGTACAGTGATGTGACATAAATGAATGGTGAATGCTTTCAACTGCAAATGGAATTTAGGATAATTGTATTTTCACATTTGATTGAAAAATCACGTTCTGCTTCTTTTATAGTGCTAGGAGTCCTGTGTTCTCTACAATTTCTCTAAAATCTAAAATCAGATGTTTGCAAGACATCCTTACTGTTATCACTTTAATGTTTATTTTGTGGGTAGTTACATAAAAGACCTGATTTCTTGTTACATGTAGTCTTTTTCTTCACAGCAGTTTCATTTTTCTTCCAAGTAGGGATTAGGTGTCCAAACACTATAGCTCTTGTGAAATTTACACGAGACTAGAAAGTCACCTTCTTACTTGCACCACTGTGTAAAACCAGTTGTTCAATATTCTTGGGTGCTCTCATCTCTCTTGGAATATATTCAAGAACACGATTATTCTCTTGCTGATACTTGCTTCTTCGTTATCACTTAGAGTGCACCCTGAAAAACATGATCAAATACTTTATGGATGCACAGGGCCTAGCTGTTTTACTTCAGTTCACTTCTTTTTTCTTCTTTTTTTCCTTTTTTTTTCTTTCATCTACACAGAATGAATTAACTACTTCTCATAGGCAGGCAAGTGTTTAGCCATTCCTAGGAAAGCAGAGCTTTTAATGAATAGTAATTGCTTGGGAAGGCAAACACAATAGCTGTAAAGTTTCCCAACTTTCTTCTCATTTCCCCAGCTTTTAGTGCCAAGTGCGTCATCATATGGTATGGAATAATGGAATATCTGTTTAGTCATTTGGGGTCAGCTATCCTGGCTGTGTTCCCTCCTAATTTCTTGTACATCCCCAGCCTACTCACTACTGGAGCAGCATGAGGAACTGAAAAAGTCTTGATGCTGTATAAATCACTCTTCAGCAGTAACCAAAACATTGGTGAATTATAAACATGGTTTTGGTCACTAGTCCAAAACACGGCACCATACAAACTACTGTGAAGAAAATCAACTCAATGTTGGCTAAAACCAGTCCACACAGGCAAATATTCTTTCCTGATTCTTCCGTATGCTGACACTGCCAAGTGATTTATTCTCATTTTTGTGATACACGCTACAAAGTGTGATCTGTGAGTGATTATCCATCACATTTCTTTGCTCCCACTTTTACTCACATGTTTTTTGGTCCAAGTCAACTAATCCAAGCCTAATATCTAGTCTGAATTTGTCTAGGGTAATAATTCTTTATTTCTTTCATTAATTAGCTGAGTAAAATGAAGGTTGGAGTAGCTAAACTTTTTCAAAATTCTATCATAGAGTATGACTGCAAACTGAATCTCAGCCTAAGTGTTCAATTCCACTAGATCACAAAAAAGCAAGATTTTCCCACTTAATTGTCTATCTAAAATAGAAACTAGCACCATAGTTTTATTGTGACAAACATGTATTATTCTACTTGCAATTAAGACTAAAAATTGCATGCAAGGTAGATAATTTTTAGATGGGTTAATTGACACAATCGGGAAACTGTTGCTGTGTATGGGCACCAAACCTTCAATTGAAAAACTTCTGTTGTTATTGTGTTCACAGTGGACTTTGAAACATGGCTTTGAGCCAGAGCCTGGAATTTGGTGAATAGAATCTTTACCATACCTCTATTAATATTTTCACTTCTATTCAGAAGCCAGTCAATGAAGAATCTAGTCAAACAATATTTTCTTAAGTAGTTATTTATTTGGTTTCAGATATTAAGGGATTTCGTACTAGAGGTAGTACATCAAAGATGTTTATTAATTTTTTTTAAAGCATGTACTCCAATATATTAGAACTAGTATTTTAAATAATATATTTAATGCTAAATATATTTTAAGTACATGAGGGTTGTAGAAATGTACACCCAAGATAAATATATGCCATAATAAAAGAAATAAAGCATTTTCTTTAAAAAGTAAGTAATAAGATGCCTCATATTCTGAAAAAGAAAATAACTGCACATGCCCACACAAACTGACAATTTTGTCACTCCAGGACTAAACTTCAGCCTTGCTTGTGTCTCTTTTAAAACACATTCCTCAAGGGCTACCAGCTACTTGAAGTGAGGAACTTGTGCAAGAACAGGAAGAACTTCAGATTCCTTGACTCCCTGCTGCCATTCTAGAATGACATCAGTTTCCCATGTACATATGTATATATGTTTCCAATTACATGTGGATACTTCAGCCACTAAAAAAAGATTTCACAGGTATTTCAGAGATCAATATTTACTGTAGGGATATATGAATGAGCTAGGTTTCCAAATTATTAAAGGAGATTTAAGCCTAGATTTAATTGCTTGAAGAAATGCTTCAAGTGCCATTTGACTGGCCTTGAGTTATTCTACCCGGCTTACAGTTTTTGCTCTAGGAAGTCAAGTGGTCTCCTAGAAGTCATGCCATATTTTCCTGCTGAGTATGACTTAGATTCTCTAGGATGATTCAAATTACTCTGCATATATAAGTCTAATCAATAAATCCATTGGATACATTTTTTTATTTAGGCTAGACTGCTTCTCATCTCACTAAATGTAGCATTAAATAAAGCAGCTGTCTAGAATCCATTGCATATGCTGACCATAACTTCATTAACTGCAACGGCAGTGTATCCATCTTCCTCAAAGGTAGAGAGTTCTCATAGTAACATTAATTTCTGTGCCTGAACATGAGAGAAAATTTCATACTAAATGGATTTCCGTTATTGCAGGGATCATAGAAATTTCTCTACAAATCAAATAAATTTGTAGAAAAATGTGGTGTATTTACTATTTCAAGTCATTACCATTATTATGTCCTTTAAGAATTACAATCCTAGCTAGGGTGGTTTCATATTATACCATAGTGCTATTGTTATATGTATGCATAAATATACCTATGTATATGAATACATACACACGCCCCCTTACATGAATTAGCTTGGGTTGACTGTGGTATTTCAATATAAGTAAATGTTCAAATAATGTAGACCTTGCTTAAAATGTATTATTTCTCATTCTCTGTCACACTGAACCTGTATATGTCTAACTAGACCTAAACAGTTACTAAATTACATTTTTATGTATTAGAGTTAGATAATTCTGTAATTCTTGATAAATTTACATTTAAACAGAAGGTGGAAAACAATGTCTCAACTGGTGGTTAAAAAGCAAAATGATTCTCCACAGACTTTTTGTAAAAAGTGCCTTGTTTTAGTTGGAAAACCATCAACAAAAAAATGACCGAGGGATTAAATGTATGAAACTGACCTGTAATACAGAATGAATTACTCTTGAGTGTATAATAATAAAACACAAGTTTAATAAACATTAGAGCAGCTATACATACATATTCTCCTACATGTCCTGTGAGTTGTGCTCATCATAGTATCTACTGAATCAGACTTACATTTCTGAAGGAAGCATTACAAGTCTTATAGTATATTTTAGTCCTTCACAAATCCCATAGGACAATGTTAAGTGTGATTGAGACTTATAGGATTACCTCACAATCATTTAGAAATCCTTTTAATCCATCAGAAAATCCTTAGGATTGTTTTATAAAGGCAGAAAGGGACGTAGATCTGACCAAACCTGCTTCTCTCAAAAAGCATTTCCCTCAGGATATAAGAATCACATCCAAAATTTCATGGAATATTGGTAGTGTTTTCCAATTCAGTTTAATAAACTCTTGGGGGTTATGGTTTGCATTCAAGCACAGAGCATGTGTAAAGGTTTACAACAACTCAATTTATTGAGTATATTAAGTTGACCTGCAGTGTGTAAGATTTTTTTAAAAAGATAATTTGTTTGCTAAGTAATTGTAATAAGATTCAAGGTTAAATAAAAGTGATACCGCTAACATCTAGAAGCATCACCAGGTTGAACCTTAACCTAGATTTATGAACAAAAGTTTTTCCTGGATATATTTAATAAATTCAACTACCATTAGTCTTCAATAGAAAAAAAAGAATTATTTACAGCATGAGTTTGGGAAAACATGGCAAATATATACATTTATATTATATTTTTATTATATGTATATAGTTATATTATATGCAAATATGCATATATTATGAGAGAAGTTATTCATTAAGAGGAAGACTCATTCCAGTAACTACTTAGTTGTGGTTTTGAATTTACCACTGTAAAAGTTTGGAGAAGTATGAGAAAAAAAATATGAACATATGTACAGTTGTTTTCATCTTTGGTCAGTGTCCAAGTGTGCAGAGAAGTGGTTTGGAAAATCCATAAGAAGTTTCATTTGTTAAAGTATCTGAAGGACAACAAGAAGAATTTCTATACATATAACAGCAAAAAGAAAACCAAGAAAAATGTGGGCCTATTTGTGTACTCGACAGACCACCTGGTGTCAAAAAACACAGAAAAGACTGAAGTGCTCAAAGTGTTCTTCAAACTACTCTTTACTGGTAAACTTGCCTTCAACAATCCTAGGTCACTGAGACCCATGGACAAGTCTGGAGCAAGGAAAACTTGTTAATAAAGACTTGGGAACCTTTATCCAAACTGTATGTATGGAACTCTCAGATCTCTAGAAGAGCAAAGAGGAGGATCCAGAGAAATTCAGGATAGTCAGGTTTAGCGTAACTATGAGAAAGTGATGGCACAAATAATCCTCAAAACCACTTCCAGACACCTGAAGGACAGGAAGGCAATTGGGAGTAGTCAGCATGGATTAATCTAAAGAAAATAATGTGTGACTAACCTGACAGACTTTTATGAAGAGAAGTATAGCTTGGTGAAGGAAGGGAGAGTAGTGGATGTTGTTTATTTATACTTCAGTGAAGTTCCTGACACTGTCTCCCATACCATCCTCACTGTCAAACTGATGTAATATATTCCTGACAAGTGAACAGTAAAATGAATTAAAAATTGGCTGAACTACTGGACTCAAAGGGTTGTGATCAGCTGTGCAAAGTCCAGTTGCAGTCGAGTGATTAGTGATGTAATTCAAGGCTGATACTGGAGCCAGTACTTTTTCATGTTTTCATTATACACCTGGTTGTGCCCTCAGCAAATTTGCAGATGCTACAAAACTGTGAGGCATGGGTGATACACCAGATGGCCGTATTACCATCAGAGGGACCTCAACAGACTAGAGAAATGGGCTAACAGGAATCTTATGACATTCATCAGAGGAAATGCAATGGTTGTACCTGGAAAGGAATAAGCAGCTTTAATGGAAAGACCATGATGGTCCCAGTGGACAAGTTAAACATATGCCAGGAATGCGCCCTCACCACAGAGGCCAACAGTCTCTTGCACTGTTTTAGGAAGAGAATTGCCAGCAAGCCAAGGGAGCTGATCCTTTTTTGCTCTGGCAAAAAAAGACACAGATGGAGTGTTGTGTTCAGTTCCAGTCTCTCTAGTACAAGAGTGAAACAAAAGTACTGAGTAAGTCCAGCAAAGGGATGTGAAGACATTTTATTAACTGGAGTACTTTCCATGTATGGAAAGGTTGAAGAAGGTGAGACTGTTCAGTTTAGAGAGGATAATGCTTAGAAGGATCCTGTCAATATCTGTATATATCTGATGAATGGAGTAAAGATAATTCCAGACTCTTTTCAGTAGTAGCCAGTGACAGGAAAAGAGGCAGTGGGCATAAACTGACATACATGAAATTCCATTAAACATTTTATTGATTTTGCAGCTGATCAAGCACTGATTTGCCCAGAGAGTAATAGGTTGCCCAGAGAGGCTGTGGAGTATCAACCCTTGGACATATTCAAACCCCAGCTGAATGCAGTCCTATATTATTATAATATCATAAGGGAGAGTAATTTTGATTTGGGTACCAATATCCTTTTTTCAATATTTTTTCTAGTCTCTAGATTTTCAGTAATTGAGTATAAAATTATTTAATATTCAATAACTGGGAATATGTACCTTTAGTCTAAAAAAGCTAGANGAGGATAATGCTTACAAGGATCCTGTCAATATCTGTATATATCTGATGAATGGAGTAAAGATAATTCCAGACTCTTTTCAGTAGTAGCCAGTGACAGGAAAAGAGGCAGTGGGCATAAACTGACATACATGAAATTCCATTAAACATTTTATTGATTTTGCAGCTGATCAAGCACTGGTTTGCCCAGAGAGGAATAGGTTGCCCAGGGAGGCTGTGGAGTATCAACCCTTGGACATATTCAAACCCCAGCTGAATGCAGTCCTATATTATTATAATATCATAAGGGAGAGTAATTTTGATTTGGGTACCAATATCCTTTTTTCAATATTTTTTCTAGTCTCTAGATTTTCAGTAATTGAGTATAAAATTATTTAATATTCAATAACTGGGAATATGTACCTTTATTCTAAAAAAACTAGATAATTAGATTTATATATTACAAGATTTTTAATAAATGCTTACAATGGATAAAAACATGGCATTCAATTTCAGGATGAAATTCGATAATTAAGCAGCAAATATATGTTGACATGAGAAAGAATTGTTATAGCTTGATATTTGACATTAATGTTATTTATTTCAGTAGGAAAACAAGCTTGAAATCTTTAAATAATTTAGAACAGATGAATCATTATAGCTATAATACAGGGTATCTGGTAAAGATAGATCCTTTAATTAAGAATACTGTAAAAGTGGATCTCTCTAAAGGTAGGAAAACAAGCTTAAATCCATGTGTTATATTCATAACTTCAATGATAAACTTTAAAACTTTGTACTCCAGGAATCATGTTTTGATTTATTTATGAGATTAGAGAAACTACAACGAGACAGAGACTATAAAATTAGAATTGACAGGGAGTATGTTACTCTCAAGCGTTCTCTATTATTTTAAATTTAATGACATTTCAAAACTGTATACCAGGTGAGTCTGGTTTCTAGTTTTCATTCCTCTTCTGAGTTTGAGCCCTGACTAAATATTTAAACTTTATTTTAAATAAGCTTAAATGTCTGAATATAGACTTTAAAATATTTGTAATAAAGTAGTGTGTGATGACATTTTCAGATAGAACTCTTAAAAATTCTCTTTAAGGGTGAGAAGTACAATGCATGTTCTATCTACTATCCATGATTACAGATGACATTGATTTGTGAACATGGTATATAAGGCATTGCAGTGCTTTTTGTGATGATAGTGCACATGGTATAGTGTCATACACATATTAGTAATACTTTTCAATAATTTCTTCTAATTCTGTAATTAAACTCTTGTAGACTTTTACACTTTATTTCATTCTAGACCTGAGTGATGTGTTATCAATAAAGCTAAAAGCATAGTTTTCTAATCACATATGAAGTTGTTCTGTGCCCTTCCACCAACAGTCTGAAAATGATTATTGTTTATGTTTCTTCACAATTTAATTAATGGCAAAAGCTTGTACACTTACAGAAATACTTTTTGTACTGCTTGTCAGTGTTTTCCCACTGTTGTCACCCTTGTAAAGCAACCCATAATGGTGGTGAATTAAATAATTCTTTCCTAACTATTAAATATTATATCTTTAAACATTCATGCTCTTTACACCATGATGAATCACACTGGTTCACTCAAACAATCACTGATCCAAGCGCCTGATAAAGTACTTTGACCAAAACTAACCTAAAGTAACACCAAAGTACAGGAAGTTAGTTATGGATAGCTTCCTTCCACTGATTTGTAGGTGGGAGCAAGTGGGAGAGGTGTACAGAGAGAGAAGATGGAAGTGGAACTATTTCAACAAATCAACACAGCAATAGTCATCTCAAAGGTAGCCCATAGAATTTATTAAAATGAAAAATTACATTGAGCTGTAGTGGCATGTTGTTTTTTCACACCCAAATGGCTAAATTGCCATATCTATATTGCTTACTGTGACTAGTTCCTTATCTTGCCTATGCTGCCATCTGCACTTTGGCGTTGTCTGAAACAGAGAGGCAAAGATACATGAGAAGAAGCCAGTATGGATAATCATAGAATCATAGAATCACCAGTTTGGAAGAGACCGACCGTATCATTGAGTCCAACCATTCCCACCAGTCTCTAAAACGTGCCCCTCTGTACCTCATCCACCCATGCCTTAAACACCTCCAGGGAAGGCAAATCAACCACCTCCCTGGACAGCCCGTTCCATTGGCTAATGACCCTTTCAGTGAAGATTTTTTTCCTAATGTCCAGCCTAAATCTCCCCTGAGCTTGAGGCCATTCCCTCTTGTCCTGTCCCCTGTCACTAGGGAGAACAGGCCAGCTCCCTCCTCTCCACAACTCCTTTCAGGTAGTTGTAGGGAGCAATAAGGTCCCCCCTCAGCCTCCTCTTCTCCAGGCTAAAAAAGTTAAGCACAGGCTATTATAATCACAGGCTATTGCTTGATGCAATTTTGACATGTTTCTTATATATAACTCCTGGAAGTCCCTGTGCCATTTGCTGAGGTTAGTGGGCAATGGTGATAATGAACAAATTAAGGAAGAAAATACTGCAAGATTTTCCTGTGTAGAGGCAAAACTGAAAACTGTTCAGGAATCAGGTGTAACTGTAAAAACTGAATCCTGCAGAATCAGAACAAAATGCCTACAGCACAATCTTTCATGAAAACACTTACATATCCCTCCCTCTAGCCTATTGTTTAAACCTGCTTGTACCATGAAATCATAGCAGAAGTTCCATAAATTGGTCTAGTACAGAACATCAGACGAATTCCCCTAAATGTTACCACAAAAAAACTGCAGAGAAAAATGTCACTCACATGTCAAGGCAGCAGATAAGCAGAATTAGAAATAAAAGTCACTTCAAAATAATTCGTCCATCCATATATTTCATGTATAATAAGCCCAGAACATAGGGAGTAAAACCAATAGTATATTGTTTCTTCTATATGACTCAGCCACATTTTCTTTACCGCTCCAATCAAAAGTTATGCAAAATCAATCCTGAATCATGACCTGCAAGAAGAGCAAAGAACTCTCACTTTTTTCTTCAGAGTGAGAAAACTTTGCTAGCTTTCCAGCATGGGTTGATGCCCAGTTCATTGATCTTTCATCAGTGTTTTGTCAAAAAGTGTATTGCAAACGTCAGGGTTTACCCATCCCCTCAAGCTGTCTCATCTTTTTTTTCATTCAAAAAAATACTTCTTCCTTAAAAAAAACCCAGTTTTTTAAAGAGATTCCATTTGACGGTATGGGAACTGTCCAAGCTTCCTACGTATCTATATCAAAATTTCTTCCTCTCCCTACCAAACCTCTCAAAATACAAATCTGTGTTCTGATATTACTGATCTCTCTGAACTTTTATCACTTTGACTTCTTTATGTTGCATCACTAATATCTTCAGTCTTTTTCTCTCATGCCCTGACACCTTTTAACATACCAGGACCATGCCTAGTTTTTCAAACTTCAGACTTCTGCTGACTGTAAAGAAATCAAGTCTTATATTTCAAGACACATCCACCATCCTGAAAGACATCTGCATGAATGGAGACCTACAGTTTTTCCACTTGTCTTTCTGCTAAATCCATGTTTTAGGTAAATTTACTGTCTTCTCAGAAATTAAAATTGAAAGTGTGAATCGTCTGTTTGATTTTGCGTGGTTTTTCTTAAATGTTGTATTTCTTACCAAAGTGACTGCTTCAAACAATATAGAGACTGATTCAATTGCCGAAATACAGGCAAATACTACTGTTTAAGATATTTGATCTGGCTTTCAGGTGCTGTTTCCAGGAGAATATGGGATTTCTCAGTTTTATGTCATACTGTCAACTCCATGCAGACCTTTTTGTTACCCTAAGTGATTCAAATGACATGAAGTTTCAGAATTTGGACAAATATATCTGATAAAGGAGATTTGGCATGTTGCCATGAACAAAAACTGTACCCAGAGTTCAGTTACCTTAAAACACAGGTATATCATATATGCATGTCGATAAAGCATGCACAGTTTGAATTTCTTGCTTTATATATGAAAACAGATTAAGTTTTGGATTAAAAATATTTCTTAAACTTTAGATATACACTTCTTCTGAAACCATTTGAAGTCAATCAAAAGAACTCCAAACTGCTTTTGCTTTGAATCAGGTCATAAATTGCATTGACCATTTATCTTTGACCATTATATCCTACTATCAACTTTTCAGTCTGTAAGGAAGTAATTTTTC
The DNA here is from genome assembly GCA_013389865.1 of Piaya cayana. Taxonomy (NCBI): domain Eukaryota; kingdom Metazoa; phylum Chordata; class Aves; order Cuculiformes; family Coccyzidae; genus Piaya; species Piaya cayana. Next base: position 16,035 of record WAAB01003447.1, on the reverse strand, counting down.
AGTGTTCTTAGTAATGATAATTCCAATAAATATTATATTAAACATGATGCAAGCAAGTTTTTCCTAAAGAGATGTAAAGAAGTAACAAGTATTCACACAGATGACACTATCTCTGAAAGCCATATTGATTACTAAGAGTCAAACTGGATTTATTAAATTTAGAATTTTTTAAAAACCCTCATGTATTGAAATATAATGTTTCATACAGACATTTAGTGTAAGAAGAAATTACTTTTCCTTCATGGAAAATTAACAGGGTTTTTATTATTATTAGCATTTCAGTTGAAAGCAGTTCCACTCATTTCCTTCTAAATGGGAGTATATATATGGCAATAGCTTTAAAGTACTGGGCTTTTTAAGCAAAAAAAATCCTTTTACACTAAGAACCGTAACAAAATCTCTACATAAGAGTGGTGCAAACAATAAGCCACTCAAAATACTTGTTTCAGTTCAGTAAATATACATTGATTTTTTTCCCAATGGTTCATATTTACACCCAGAACATCTTTAGAGCTTTTTACTGATGTTAAATTTAAGCAAAAAAATCATGCATACAATGTAACAGATTCAGGCACTTTCTTTCACGCATCCAATGTCATATTTCCTTACACTGTGATTCTACCAAAAAATGCCTTCAGGCAGGGATTTGAATTATTAAAGTTTACCAACTACCAGGAATATCCTAATGGAGGCCAAGTGGCATACATAGATAACAAACTACAGTATAGCTAAATCAATGCTTCTGTGCAAAAAGAAGACATTGCACACAAGTGGAATCATTCTGCAGATTGTAGGATTGGTAATGCAATGTAGTTTATTATGGAGGCAAAAATTAATATATTTGCCTAAATCACGCTGATTTTAATGTCTTTTCACCAAGCAGCAGGAGAATAGCTTTCAGAATGAATGGTCAAGCATATGCATAAACAGTGTGTAACAACTGCTCTCTCTCTTATTTTCTCAAAAGGTCAGGTTTTTAATCTTACATAACCTCTCAATATACTCAACATAATCAACTATTGATACACTAAAGATTCTTTAGATATTAATATCATTTGAAATACAGTGGCATTCAAAAGTGCTATTTTATAATATACTTTTAGTTTGTTCTTAAACTACTTCCTTCTAAGGCAGAATGCTTAAGATAGGAAACTACTCTTCTATGTACTGTCAATACGTTTGCTTTTATTTCATATCATAATTTGAGCATTAAAAAATAAGTAATCCCCAACTCAGATTTTTGTATAGTGAGACTTCTTTTACTCTGTACTTATGTTTTAAACCATGAAGTTAAAAGTTATTGCAGTACTTACTATAAGCTTACTATGCAGAGCTCTTTATATAACATGTCAAAGTCAAAAAAACCTAAGCAGTAATCTTCAAATGATGAAATAAGTGTTTCTTACACTTAGGTCTGAACCAATAGAGATATTTTTGTAGATTCATGGAATTATGGTATTTTAAGATGACAGAAATAGTGATATAGCAGGGATGTTGGAGAAATGGAGATATTCTGAATTTATGAACTGAATTGTTTTGTGCAGAAGAAAACTATTTATCTTTCAAGAGGTTCACCCTCTCTTTCCTTTGAAAAAACCCAAAACAATCTAAGACAAAAGTATCTAGAGCTTGGAAAAGTTTAAACTGGGTTTGTGTGCTTTGCCCTGTCTTATGTTAAATATAAAAATAAAATAAGCTTCAACCTATAAGCTACAAAATCAAGTACAGGATTATTAGTATTAAAAATGTAAGTGTATGTTTCTTCAAACTAAGTTATACCAGGTTCATTTCCATTTAGTAACCGACTGTTAATACTACTCAGAAAGCCAAGACAGGAATAAAATTAAAATTTCCTTTTCATTAAAAGAGCCCCTAAACAGTCTTAATGGTAACTATGGTTCATTTGTAAACATTTTTTCATATTTGTTTAGAATAATTAATATAAATGTAGGTGCTCCTCCAAGGCACCAGGGAAACAGAGGGAAAGCTGTACTTACCCTGGCTTAATCCTAACACAGATTATTTAGAAGATAAATACTACATTTAGACAGAACAGTTATTGAAAATTACATACTTTTTCCATACCTTTTTCTTAGGAACTACTTATTAAGCATGAATGGACTCTAGGCTGAGTAACTTTGGTGTATAAAACTTTGAAGTCATCTGAAATAAAAGAAGATTAATTAGAATTTGGTTACTTTTAGTGATAATTTTTGTAAGAATTTGTGGAATGTTAAGGGTATGCAGACACCAGGAAAGTTAAGATGTCTGATTTGCTAGAATATCTAGTTAATGACTAGTCAAGAGGAAAAAAAAAAGTAGGGAAAGTAAAAAACAAATACACAAAATCTCCCAAAAATAACCAAAATCAAAATCAAACAAGCAAAACTCAAAACAAAGCAAATAAATCAAACACCAACTGGATACACAAGTCCTAAGTCTCTTGACAGTGACTGTTGACCTTTTAAATAAACTCTTCAAGTATAACCTTGAAGAGGTTCCTGCAAATGTTTGCAAATTTAGAAAGTTGGGGAAAAGACTGTCATGGTTCTCATGGAAAACAGCAGTTATGAATACATATGCAGTTGGTCTAAATTTCTTGTGCCTACTCTGTCTCTGCTATTGGTAGCTACACTAAAATAAGTTTCTAATACTATCGGACATGTCCACGGCATAGTGTGATACTGTTACACTTCTTGTTCAAAATAATAAAAATGGAAGAGCATGTGAACTTTTGTTGGTGAACAAATGCAGCAATTCAGTCAGGACATCTATCTTCACTTTGGAAAGAGTGGATTTTTCCCATTCTATTTCATTTCTGCTTAATATTTAATATAGGGAGCATATTTGTCTGGGATTATCTGGTCTCACTCACTAACCTTTTCTTATGTTGTTCAAAGCCTGTCTTCTTAGATTTGTATTTTCAGTCACAGTTCAGATTTTTTTTTTATTATTCTTAGTATTTTGGGGGTTTTTTTAGTAATCTCTATATTATTTCATTTTTGGATGGAAGGGAAAAGTGAGACAGAAGAGTTGATATTCTTTTGATGTTATAGTCAAAAATAGATTTAATAAAAATAAATAAAGGTTTAATTTTAAAATAAATGTTTCCTTTCTTAAATTATATCATCTTAGAACAAACAATTTTATATTTTAAAACTTTAACTGTTTAAGTATTCCAATGTATTTAAGCTTAACACATACCAAAACAGAAAAGAACCCAGCTCCTTATAGGGACCTTAGGACCCTGCTTAATAGCCATAATCCTCTCTCCAATAACAAGGAGTGGAAAGAAGATTTTACTTATGCTTCTGCCTTTTCTCAACTCCCCCATTAGCAGATCTCCTCATTGCCCTTGAGAAACTTCTGGACTAAATCCAATTTGCTATGTGTATAAAAGGAGACTAAGATCTATAATTACTGATACAACTGCTGAATGAAATTGGAGATTTGCTGGATAGCTTACTACAAGGTGACAGAGAAGGAACAGATGTTGTTCTTTTCCCTGCCACCTTCTGCAGCAGCCTTTACAATAGAATGAAGATCCCAGGAATAGAATTTATTCTTCTTTACTCCTTGTATAGCCCCCATCTCCCCCAACAAGAAAGAATGCAGTAAAAGAGGAGAACGAATGCATATATTTACTGCTTCAAATTCAAGGAACCAATTTCTGGCCCATAGATCAAGTAACAATGACCCCTGGAGTCAATCTGGTGTTAATTCCTAAAACATTCAGTTCCTTCTTGAGAAGACTGACTGCATCTATACGATCTATATGACATAGTACCTAACTCTAGATCTCCTCTAGACTCTGTGTAGTGCTCCCTATAGATGTATAATCCGATACTGTTTTGTGTACTTTCCTCAATTCTGTGCTAGACATAATGGTGTCACGGTGAGACAACCCCCAGGGTGTATGTTTTTATTCAAATTTTTAAGATGAACCTGAAGGTATGCCCTGCTTGTGTCTTGCTGTGACATGAGAGCAATCTTGAAGTAATGCTGTTCAATCAGTAATGTCTTGTGGATGTAGTCCCTGGACTAAAGTACCCACTTTATGAAACCTACTCATTGTTTTGGAATAAGGGAGTTAAAACACCCCTTTCGGGTGTAAGTTAATTATTAAGTGGCAGAAATGATGAGAGTACAGCCTACTTTTTATTTTTATCCTCTTTGTTTTGGTAGCATAGGTATGTCTTGAGTAACTCATTATGCTTTCTATTTACCTGCATCTCCATGTGAGTCATGCTAGTACTGGGATAAAAGTTTCAGAACATTAAAACATTTGGTGTTAATGAGATATTTATTGAGGTATCATAATTGCAATATCATTACTGTTGTTGGCTGTAGAAAATACAGTCATTGATATAAATAGTCCAGACCTAATGCTGTTCGATACAAATTAGTACAGATGCAAAGGCTGGCAAGAACTTAGCTGCCAAAAAGAGCAGATGACTGTGTTTTCCATTCTGCCTCTTTGTCAGTGGGAACATATTCAGGTGTTCCCAGTCCAGCTAGGAATTACACTAAATGTAATTTAGGGGAATACTGAGATTTCAACCTCTGGCTTAAGTGTTCTGAATTACCCAATGCTTTGAAAACATATTAGATGGATGCTGACAGAAAGAAAAAGGGACCGTTCATAATGAAGGGAGTACAAGAAATTTAATTTATTTTGCTTATATTGAGATTGAATTTATCTACCTCTTAGTAAGGTATATTATGAATATATATGTACAATTTCATTTCATCCTTCTCTCTAAACTTTCATACTTAAGCCATGCTAAATCCTGCTGATTATTTCTTTTATAAATACCCACTCTGTAGACATGCATAATTTGATATATTTAAACATATTCTTATGTTTGGTACCTGGTTTGACATGTTCTTAATCTTTTCTGTCTATTGTACTTAAACNCATCTATCTTCACTTTGGAAAGAGTGGATTTTTCCCATTCTATTTCATTTCTGCTTAATATTTAATATAGGGAGCATATTTGTCTGGGATTATCTGGTCTCACTCACTAACCTTTTCTTATGTTGTTCAAAGCCTGTCTTCTTAGATTTGTATTTTCAGTCACAGTTCAGATTTTTTTTTTATTATTCTTAGTATTTTGGGGGTTTTTTTAGTAATCTCTATATTATTTCATTTTTGGATGGAAGGGAAAAGTGAGACAGAAGAGTTGATATTCTTTTGATGTTATAGTCAAAAATAGATTTAATAAAAATAAATAAAGGTTTAATTTTAAAATAAATGTTTCCTTTCTTAAATTATATCATCTTAGAACAAACAATTTTATATTTTAAAACTTTAACTGTTTAAGTATTCCAATGTATTTAAGCTTAACACATACCAAAACAGAAAAGAACCCAGCTCCTTATAGGGACCTTAGGACCCTGCCTAATAACCATAATCCTCTCTCCAATAACAAGGAGTGGAAAGAAGATTTTACTTATGCTTCTGCCTTTTCTCAACTCCCCCATTAGCAGATCTCCTCATTGCCCTTGAGAAACTTCTGGACTAAATCCAATTTGCTATGTGTATAAAAGGAGACTAAGATCTATAATTACTGATACAACTGCTGAATGAAATTGGAGATTTGCTGGATAGCTTACTACAAGGTGACAGAGAAGGAACAGATGTTGTTCTTTTCCCTGCCACCTTCTGCAGCAGCCTTTACAATAGAATGAAGATCCCAGGAATAGAATTTATTCTTCTTTACTCCTTGTATAGCCCCCATCTCCCCCAACAAGAAAGAATGCAGTAAAAGAGGAGAACGAATGCATATATTTACTGCTTCAAATTCAAGGAACCAATTTCTGGCCCATAGATCAAGTAACAATGACCCCTGGAGTCAATCTGGTGTTAATTCCTAAAACATTCAGTTCCTTCTTGAGAAGACTGACTGCATCTATACGATCTATATGACATAGTACCTAACTCTAGATCTCCTCTAGACTCTGTGTAGTGCTCCCTATAGATGTATAATCCGATACTGTTTTGTGTACTTTCCTCAATTCTGTGCTAGACATAATGGTGTCATGGTGAGACAACCCCCCAGGGTGTACATTTTTATTCAGATTTTTAAGATGAACCTGAAGGTATGCCCTGCTTGTGTCTTGCTGTGACATGAGAGCAATCTTGAAGTAATGCTGTTCAATCAGTAATGTCTTGTGGATGTAGTCCCTGGACTAAAGTACCCACTTTATGAAACCTACTCATTGTTTTGGAATAAGGGAGTTAAAACACCCCTTTCGGGTGTAAGTTAATTATTAAGTGGCAGAAATGATGAGAGTACAGCCTACTTTTTATTTTTATCCTCTTTGTTTTGGTAGCATAGGTATGTCTTGAGTAACTCATTATGCTTTCTATTTACCTGCATCTCCATGTGAGTCATGCTAGTACTGGGATAAAAGTTTCAGAACATTAAAACATTTGGTGTTAATGAGATATTTATTGAGGTATCATAATTGCAATATCATTACTGTTGTTGGCTGTAGAAAATACAGTCATTGATATAAATAGTCCAGACCTAATGCTGTTCGATACAAATTAGTACAGATGCAAAGGCTGGCAAGAACTTAGCTGCCAAAAAGAGCAGATGATTGTGTTTTCCATTCTGCCTCTTTGTCAGTGGGAACATATTCAGGTGTTCCCAGTCCAGCTAGGAATTACACTAAATGTAATTTAGGGGAATACTGAGATTTCAACCTCTGGCTTAAGTGTTCTGAATTACCCAATGCTTTGAAAACATATTAGATGGATGCTGACAGAAAGAAAAAGGGACCGTTCATAATGAAGGGAGTACAAGAAATTTAATTTATTTTGCTTATAGTGAGATTGAATTTATCTACCTCTTACTAAGGTATATTATGAATATGTACAATTCCATTTCATCCTTCTCTCTAAATTTTCACACTTAAGCTATGCTAAATCCTGCTATTTATTTCTGTTATAAATACCCACTCTGTAGACATGCATAATTTGATATATTTAAACATATTCTTATGTTTGTTACCTGGTTTGACATGTTCTTAATCTTTTCTGTCTATTGTACTTAAACTGATTTGGTGTAAGATGGGTTCCTAAAGACATCTTCAGAATCTTTCTGGCTGTAAGTTGTTGCTTATATAGGAATGAATAGTTTTAATAGTCTTTCAGCTATAAATTTAAGTCTAAATTTGAAAAAGTATTTTCTTGGAGGAAAAAAGTAACAACAAAGGAAAGTATTTCCTTATGGAAAATTACTGTTGCATTCATTAACTTTTCTTTTTCCCACATATCTGAATTTAACTTGATACTATTGTACTATAACTCTATTTTTTCTTTGTCTTCCTTTGAATTTAAAAGCTTTGTGACAGACAATATGCCCTGGCATATGCATTTATCCACGTGTCTGTTTACACAGAACATCATTGGATTATGAGACAACATTGATTTATATTCTTCTAAAGTAGCATATTTTTTAAAATAGTTTTACTATTTACTACAGTGAAAGAAGGAAGGAAAGGTTAAAATGAAGAAGAGAGGAAGGAGGGAGAGGGGAAGGGGACAAGAGGGATAATAAGAGAAGGAAGGAAGGAATCATAGAATCATAGACTGGAAAAGATCAAGTCCACCATGTCTACTAGACCATGTCCCGAAGTGCCATGTCTATATGTTTTTTTGAACACTTTCAGGAATGGTGACCCCATCACTTCTGATGGCAGCTTGTTCCAATGCTTCACCACTCTTTCAGTAAACAGATTTCTAATAGCCTCCCCTTATGCAGTTTGAGACCATTTGCACTGATTCTAACACTTGTTACTTGGGAGAAGATAATAACACTCATCTTGTTGCAATCTCCTTTCAGATAGTTCTAGAGGTCAATAAGGTCTCACCTCAACCTCCTCTTTTCTGAACTAAACAATCCCAATTTCCTCAGCTGCTCTTCATAGGACTTGTTCTCCATACCCTTCACCAGCTTTGTTCTTCTTTGCATATGCTTCAGCACCTCTATGTCCTTCTTGCAGTGAGAGGCCCCAAACTGAATATATTATTTGTAGTGCAGCCTCATCAGTGCTGAGTACAGAGGGATGATAATTTCCCTACTCCTGCTGGTCATGCTGTTTCTGATAAAAGCCAGAAAACTGTTGGCCTCCTTGTCAGGAAGGAAGCCTTCTGTTTTCTATTTTATAACTTTAGTTTAAGGCATTTAAGTACATTCAGGATTTTATTTTGGCATGCTTTGGTATTTTAATATAAAAAAACCCTAAAGAAGCAGCTCATAATTCCATCTTTACCTTTTCTAATAATATTTACAAAGTACCTTCTAGATATGGCAGATTTGAGAGGTCAGTGCTGAATAAGCAACCATTTAATTCCCTAGATATAAAAGATTTCATTAACAGATGTATACAATGAAGACCAGTAATAAAAATTTTAAGATTGATTTTACTTTGTTATGGTGGTATTATTCTTGATCCAGAGTCACTGTCAGTCATAATGATTATGTTAGAATCTCTCTTCTTCCTCAGTTCACAGGGATACAACAAGCCCCTCCCAGTTCTGTTTGGGTTGCTTTATTTGTTGGTTAGTTTCCTTTCTCCTCCTCCTCTTCTTTCCTACTCTTTATTTTTTTTTCTGTTTTCTGTTCTCCTTTTCATTTCATATTAACAACTTTACGCCCAATTTATTTTTTATTTCAAGACTCATTCTTACTTTTCCTAGTCCCTCATCTTTAAGTCTTTGTTCTGCCATGTGTACAATGTGTATACTTTCACCTAATACCCCCATAAGGAACAAGAGCACTGAAAGAGGAAATGCTAATCAAACGGGGAGAGAAAACTGAACAACGAAAAAGATGCGCTAATATGAAAAACAGTAACCAGACAGGCAAACTGACATGATTTTCTTTGCTATTGATCATCTCCATTACTTTTTAATTTACTGGGTATTTAATGGAGCTTCCCTTAGGCAGCTGTTTCCCCAGACATATTCAGAATCACCTCTGCAACATCTCTTCATTTTTTCTCACTGAAGAGATTAGCATCTCTGCTCTCTAAAGAGGAATTGCCCTTCACTTCAACACCCTGAACTCTTTATGGTAATTTACTTGACTTCAAAAGAAAGACAAATAAAGTAGGTAAAGTTATCTGTATTAAACTGCATTTGGCACAACTGCTTGAGAATGCGGAATGGGGCAAGGAATGGAACAGGATTACATCTGGGGATATGCACATTCTTCACATGCTACATGGCAGCACAGGTCTAGAAAAATCTCTCTGTTGCCAACTCTCTGTGGTAAACACTCCGTGAGATAAGTCTCCATCGGACACCTCTAAACCTAGCCCTAAACCTAATCCTAATCTAATGCTAATCCTGAACCTAAACCTAACACTGATGGCTCCTCGCAGAGAGTTGTTCTAGTGAAGAGTTTTCCCCACATAGATCTGGCAATGGAGAGTTTACCCTGCCCATGGCACAACAGCTTATTTTTCTTAACACTGCTCCTTGACCTTATTTGTGCAGTTAGGGAGGTGGAAAGAGATCGTGGCATTTCCAGTGGACTTCCTAGTCCAGTAAGCAAGGGATGAAAGATATGCAGTTCTAGGCACCCCGAGCTCCTCTGGTAAATCCTAGTATGTCTATTTATATTTTTATCCTATGATTAAGTCAGTCTTTTATCTATGCATACAACATGAGTGTTGAACATGTTATGTAACATGCTTTTATTGTAAAGCATGTAAACTATATCTATATGAACCAGAGGGAGTGTCAGAAGTGGCCTAAAGAAAAAGACATGAAGTTCTGCATGAGTAAATCCAGCCTGCTTCTCATCAGAGATTTCTAGTTGTATTCAAGTTTATTAGAGTTGCAGATCCATGGGTCACTAGACATGGGTCATATTGCAGGCTCATCAAAGAACATATCTTCTTCAAATGCCAAGATGTGAAATCTGTAATACTAAAATCACACATCACTAGTTTCTACTTAGTACCCAATTCAGGGACCCATAGAATAGAAAACTGTGGAGTTGTGGGTTATTTATAGGGAGGTAAAAGGTGTCAAGAAAATTTATACAGCTGCCCTGCAGTGGCCAGAGAAATTAATCCACCTAATTTCATAAAGAAATCACCACTCACCCTACTCCAGTATAAATCATGCTTGGCAGACTGATTTTTTATTTTTCAATTCAAAGCCCTTATCCTGCCACTGGAGTATAAAGTGCACCTGGTACACAGTGGTCAGCACAATGTAAATTGGTGTGATAATACAACTCCATCATCATCTATATTGTTAACATGTTATATTCCTTTAAGTATGATTCAAATACTTTTTCTACCTGTCTATATATTGATTAATTAATTTTTCTTTTTTTCCTGACATTTTTTTCTACACTCTTTTTTACAGTGGTAACCACTGAAGACAAAGTTCTTTTCTCTCATATTTCTCATTTTTTATTCTTTTCTGGTTTTAAATTGTCTGTTTTTTCCCCCACTCATCTTAATCAAATATAGCATAGTGAGTTATAAACAGTTTTAAATTATTAAGTTATTAAATTATTAAGTTAAAAAATAATTTGTTATATTTGTTCCTGTCTGATGAGATCATCCATAAGATGGTAGTGTTCTCTGACAGAAGGAAAACTTTAAAAATAAAAGTGGGAAGTATCAGAGGAGAAACATGGGGATCCAAAGAGAAGTGGAAAGACAACTACTGCAGAGAGAGGACTTCGTTCTCTGTGTCTGATTCATTGTTATACCATTTGTAAGTGGAATGCTTTTAAAATGTATATATCAAATGTTCTAATTTATAATCATTGCAAGCTATTAGATTCCAGGACTCTGGATTTGGAAAATCTCTATATTTGATTCAGTGTTTGCTGCCACTTAGTTATTTTGCATATCTGTGAGCTCTTTTAGGCCTGCTTCAGTAAAATATTTGGCAAAACATTCTACATTCTGCCAGTTGACTGGAATATCTGTAAGTGCATACCATTTTGATTTTAAGGAGTGGGAATCATACATACCTCCAATGTTTACCCATAATGAGACAGAGAAAAATTATGATAACGGTTTTAATTTTGCCTAAGATTTAAATGTATTGTTTTGGGTTTTTATGTTGCTTTATATTTAATCCCACCTTTTGAGGAGCAGTTAAAATTCACTTACATTTAGTCAGGTGNGACATTGCAAAATACCTTGGCAAGGTGTCGAAGTGCAGAACTTAAAGGACTATAAATGGAGGAAGTTTTAACCTAAAGGTGCGGCAGTCGGTGGAGCGGAGACTCCCCTGTCGCCCAGCGCTGTTTTGCTCATATTCCGCTTACTGTAATCAATAAATTCTAATTGATATTTGACCATTGGTGGTCTCAATTTATAACACATTCTGCCAGTTGGCTGGAATATCTGTAAGTGCATACCATTTTGATTTTAAATAGTGTGAATCATACGGACCTCCAATGTTTACCCATAATGAGACAGAGAAAAATGATGATAATGGTTTTAATTTTGCCTAAGATTTAAATGTATTGTTTTGGTTTTTTATGTTGCTTTATATTTAATCCCACCTTTTGAGGAGCAGTTAAAATTCACTTACATTTAGTCAGGTGGTAGAGGTCATTCTGTACCTCACATCAAAAAAGCCCTTGTTCTCTATACCTTTAAAAGGATAAGATACACACCCAAAACACAACTTATTGTCTCACTCCATACAATGGCATAGGACTGATGTGGGAAATAATCCATGTTCATGATTCCTAGACACTATATCGTGATTACATAAGAGATGAGCTCTTCACTGACACCGTTTCTAATCACTGCCTACCTTCCCAAAGGCAATTAAAGCGTATGACCAGATAGGGAGTGATGTCACCCTTTGATACTCTGAGAAAGATGATCAAAGGATGAGAAATGAGGGGAGCTCCAGGGATTGTACTTCCTCCTAAGGCAGAACATGCCTATAATGCTCCTCTTTAAACCCAGCTCTCATGGGATCCTATGCAGAGATTCCACCCACAGTGTAAATTCAGTCACTGTGGAAAAGGGTGACAGAAATTGTTGTCTTTTGATTTTTTAAAAACATTTTATACTTTTTAAATGCTCTTTACTCTCTACATTTTCTTCAAAAGATCCAGGAGAATATAAACTGTCTGATGAATCAGTAAGGAAATATTCCACAGTTATATCTCTTGGTGGATTGACTTTTCCACCAAGTTAAACTAACGGTATTTATGGCAAGGGGAGCTGTGGGGATTTTGTCTCTGTATATACATATGAACATGTCTTCAGATGTTTACAAGGTGGGCGATTAACTGTGAGTCAGTAAAGACTCTAGGGAAGAGTTCAGCTACCTAAATAGGTGTCAAATGCCATTTCACATATCCTAGCACATGTGAATTTCACATAAGGAAACAGAATCAAGTTATTCGGTTCATGGGGTATCATGTTAAAAAAAATTAAAAGAAACAGATTCTCATTTGCATTGACATCTATAGTGTCTTTTTACTACCAGTTGAATTAAATTGAAAGAGAAGTGAACTAAATACAATATTGAAGATAAAAATACCATTGGAAAAAATGAGTTTTCATGGGAAGTCAGGCTGAAGGCTAAGGTACTCATTGGGGAGACAGTCTACAAATTAATTCAAATGTAGTCAAATTGAAGAGAGCAGCATACATATTTTGAAATATTATATTACTATCAAATGTTATATTACTATTTAATTCCTTCCAGACTGCCCAAGATATCTCTGCTACTGCCTTCAGAATAAGATGCTAGGTGGAAAGACAAAGAAATCATTTCCCTTGATGTTTATGGTTTGCTGCCTAATACGATCCTCCATACCTTCTGATTTATTGATAATAAATTAGAATTCAAATAAAAGCTAAACAATCACAAAATTCCTTAGTACAGGAGTGCTAAAAAATGTATACATTAATAACAGTATAAACATTTGGATAAGTTCAGATGTTTTGTCAGACAGAAAGATGAAAGTGTCATTTGATATTACTTTTTCCTTTCATCACTTTTCCTTAACCTATGAAACATTAAATAGATCAGTAGTACATAAAAAATAATGGTGTGTAAATGAAATTGTCAGTTATGCAATACAGCCTCTAAAGTGGAAATTATCAGTGATGCTGAAGTGTTAACTTCTGTGAATTTATAGCTGGCTTATCAAAAATAGAGAACTGTTAAAATGAGACTATATGTCAGAAATAAATCCATTTAACATAGTGATGTTTTCTTCCAGTATATGCTGAAGATTTTTGGTAGAAGAATACAAGCTGCAGGTAGTCTACAAATAATATTTTTCTTTATGTTCTATCCTAGCCTCCAGCAGTCTGAGCATTTGTGTTTTCCCCAGCTTGATGATCATGTTTCAACTTTCTTTTCCTGAAAATACTGTAATGAATTTGGCCCTGTAGTAATGACTTATGTACTAAGGATTCAAAAATACAAAGAAATAAAAAATTCCTTTAAGTTTCAGTTGTAAGAATTAGGAGTAACTGACAGAAGAAAAGTGTAAAAAAGTTATATCAGTATAACAGATTATATCTGTCCTTACAAGCAGTTTTATTTGTATCCTTAGACTGTCCCAGTGTTACTTTCAATTAGGTCACTTTTCTTTGAGAATCTTTTAAGGACCTTGGGGATCATGCTCCTTATGAGCACACGAGTTACCTAATATACACTTCGTTAAGTTAAACATTAATATAATGTCCATCCATGGTGCAATTATCAGTAAATCTCAGTTGGCTAGGCTAAGACATTGCTATTTAGTATTAATTCAGTGATCTCACTTCTGCATTCTTTCTTTCTACTTATAGTTTCAACACAATAAAATAATAGGAGTGGTTAGGGATCATTAACTTCTTGTAGTAAAACAAGGCCCTGTGTCACAATGGCTATTATAATATTACTACTGTGTTATGGATAGTAATTATTTCTCTGTTAAAAAACGTTCACAGAAGCACAAGATTTTGCAGTATCACTTAAGAGTGAGGTGGAAAAATACTTTAGCAGCTTAGCAGTAAAACTTCTTTCTTGAACTCTACCCAACAAGTAAGATTGTGGGAACAAGCAAGATTCTTTTGCAATACAGTAAGAAATTAGGTAATAGAGTCACTGTGGATGTGGCTAACTTTTTTGTATGAATGGTTAGAAGTGGTGTGGTGGCTTGTGAAAAGGGGTGAGGCATAAGAAGTCCATGTTACAAGTGGTTAAGAAGTGTGTCATGGTAACATTTCCTGTACAAATTAGAACAGATGTATTCTAATGAAGTTCAAAAACTGAACTGACATATCTTCAGACAACTGAACTAACACATTGGATACTTGTAAAGTACTAGTACATTGTACCAGGCAGGGTTCTTACACTTTGGCTAGAGCTTTCTGACTGGATACAGTTGACCTATAACCCTGAGGACTGGCAGTTCAAAAGACAGCCTACCAAGAGGCAAGTTTCAGTAAAGCAGGAATTTAATCTTTTAACCATGTGTTAGCATCAGAAATGTCACATGTACCAGGACCTCTGCATGGTCTAGCCTGATTCAGCATGACCTGAAAATATTAAATATCCATTTTAAGGACGAACCTCCAAGTAGATCTGTCCCAGTACTGCAAACAAGATGAACACTCACATTGTAACCCTAAATAATCTAAACTATTCTTACAAGAAATCTATAAGAAAACTAAAAAAAATATATGAATTCCCTTGGAAATTTATTTCATATATAGTAAAAGTTAAGTAAATCAAATATTTCCAAATGAAAAATTTGTAGATTGACAAACCAGAACGTACAAGCAAAACAAAATTTCAGTGTGAATTTTCTTATGACCTCAGTTTAGAAGAAATTGTACATAGGAATATTGTGGTCTTCTCTGGCAGAAAGTAAATTCAGTGTGTTTAATCATGTAGCTCACCTGTTTAATCCCAAAACTTTGACTGTAAATGGGTATTAATTCAGGATGAAGTGATACGATAATGTTCAAGCAGAGGTGAGTGCAAGAAGAGAGTTGAACACATGCATTTCTAAGACAAGGTCAAGAAACATGGAGTCTGAAGGCGAACATAGTAAGTTAATCAAAATGAATAATAAAAATACATGCTGCATCCATCATAATGTGGGTACCAATGATTCAGATGTCCACATCAGATCAAATCACTGTGATCCCTGTTTATAATTCTGATACTCTACTTGTATTATACAAAATCCACTGAATCTTATGAAAAAAAATCCTTAAGCAGAAAAAAAACAAATATGAAAACTAAACATTTTAAGAAAAGCATCTCTTTGTAGTGTTTCATTTAATTTTGACCTGCAGAATATCTTTTCTGTTATACATGCATCTTAATGTTAATTTTGACCTGATTTCTACAGAACATTTATCAGTTCACATTACAAAAGCCTAGTTATATTTTATACTACCCAATGGGCAATACTATAAGTTGTGGGTTAGAAGACTATTAAAAATGACCTGCAGTTCATCAGAAAAAGGTAATGGAAAGAGGAATACAACAGTAAGGATGTGCCAAAAGCCAAAAACAACTGGAAGGTGACTTACAATTTTTCTATTAGTTTATTTTAAAAATTAGTTAACCCTATAGTTATGCACAGGAATTTAAGTTTGAATTTATGAACAGTCAGGTTTTTATTTACATGTATATCTTAAAATGTCTCATATACACATGAGTAATTTCAAATACACAAAAATTTCTCCTCAGTTAAGGATCATATGACAGCAGACCTATAATCCTTACTACGTTAGTACCATGCTTAGATAATACATTTACTGAAGTATCTTAAGAGGTATATTTTTGATATTGCTTTCCTTTCTAATATTTCTTCAAACCCTTCCTTCCTAAGATGCTGCATTTTCACTGTAGAGCTAAGAACTTCATTATGTTTTCATGTTGTAAGAAGTCATTTACAGAAAAGAAATGTTTGGGCTGAAATTTGTAAAGACTGCCTAGAACAATGAGTGACTTTGCAATGCACGGTACAGAGAAGAACAGATGAAAAATGAGACTTCACAGAATCACACAGA